>CABHPQ010156677.1:2226-17273 GCA_902168405.1 Peromyscus aztecus | reverse complement strand
ACACACACACACACACACACACACACACACACACACTGCCCATTTCCTGACTTTTAGCACATTTCTTTGTCTATTGGAGATTTTAAGATGTTTGTTTTGTGGTCTTTTAAGACAAGGTCCCATGTATCCCTGGTTGACCTCAAACTCACTGTGTAGCCAGGGATGACCTGGAACTTAAGATCCTCCTGCCTCTACCTACACGGGGACTGGTATATAAGCATGAATCACCAAATCTGGCTCACGTGGTGCTGGGGATAGAACCCAGGGCTTTGTGAATACTAGGTAGGTAGGTACTCTATCACCTGAGTCACAGATCCTGTTTGTAGCCATGGTTTGTGTCTCTTCTCAAGGTGTCTGTGGAGTATGCAGGCAGACAGGCTAATATTCCTCATCTCAAGGTAGTCAGAAGTCAGGAAAAGATCTAACGGCTGTCAATTAAGACATCAAACCATGGGGCTTGAGTGGTGTGGGACAGTTGTACACAGCGTGAAGGTGTATTTGCTGTGTTGGTGTAATAAAAAGCTGAATGGCCAAGAGCTAGGCAGCCATTATGGGCAGGATTTCCAGGGAGAGAAAGGAAGAGGAGATGAATCTAGGAGCGAGAGATGCCAGGAGACATGGAAGAAGCAGGATGGGCTGTACATGACAGAACGTAGATGAATAGAAATGGGTTAAGTTATAAGAAAAAAACTAAGCTAAGCCTGAAATTTCATAATTAATTATAAGTCTCTGTCATTATTTGGGAGCTGGCTGGCAGGACAGAGAAAGACTCATTGCACTGGATAGATAGCTCAGCCCTTAAGAGCACTGGCTGCTCTTCCAGAGGTTCCGGGTTCAATTCCTAGCACCCACATGGCAGCTCAAAACTGCTGAACCTGCAGTTACAAGGAATCTGACACCCTCACACAGACATATGTGCAGGCAAAACACCAATGCACAAAATAAATATAAGTCATTTTAAAAAGGACAGCATCAGTTTGGCCCCACAAAACCTCCCTCTGGAATCTCTGTCAATCTGTTCCTGTCAACTAGCCCTCAGATTCAAGCTTCCAGGGATGCATACCAGGTCTGGGGATTGCTGGAGGAGAGGAAGCAGAATCTTTGCTTGCATACTCCCCTGTGGGTGCAGGCCGATTGAAATAAGGGCCCCTAGCTCACCCACACTGGCCACCACAGGACTTCCATGTAGTCAGGAGAGGTCAGAGCCTAGAAACTGAGCTCCATTTCACCCACTGTTCCAGCTCAGCAGGTAGACCACATTCACGCCTGAAGCCTTAAACCTTCACAGGACCACACCTGCTGGTAGGATCCTGACCTGCCTGCCATCTATGGCAGCCATGCCCCTGGCACACAGCCACATCCCTGAAAAAACTCCACCTAAAGTGAACAGACCACACCCAAAATGGTCAATGAGGCTTGGCCCACCTGGGATCCTACTGTAATTCATGGAAGGGGGTGGGGCATCACCCTCAATTAAACCTTACACCTGGAGGATCCATTTCTCCAGATCCCAATATCTCAGCCATCACCAGGTGTCTGGCCCTTTTCCTGAGCATACAGGTCACCAAAAGATTGGGAATCAACTGAAGGACTCCAAATTTGTTTCTGCTGTGTTTATTCATTAAGTCATTCATGGAAAAGTGAGAGTAGAGATTTACGATAGTGTCTAGAGTTCCTGCCTGGGCTTCCTCTTCATGATGGGCTTTAAACTGTGATGAAAACTTTGCTCCCTTTCTTGCTTTTGGTCAGTATTTTCTCACAACAGAAGAGTAGCAAATTAATCTATGTATCTAGACTTAGGTGTATTCTTTTGTTTGTTGTTGTTTGAAGCAGGGACTGCATATGGACTCCTTCCTGAGTGAGAACTTCCAACCCTACTGTCCAAGCATCTCCAGTTCCAAGGTTCCAGGCAACTGCCACTATAATGTATGTGTCTTTAAAAATATGATATTCTCATAATATAAGAACTGTGCGATAGATCATTAATCCCTATTTCAAGTTGTACTACAGAGCTATAGTTATAAAAATGGCATGATGGTGGCAGGAAAAGAGACACTGGGATGAATGGCATGGAATTGAAAACTCAGACATGAATCCACACACCTATAAACTCCTAAAAGCAGCCCAAGACATAGTGTAAAAATGACACTATCTCAACACACAGTGCTGGTCAAACTTGTTTCCTTCATGTAGAAGAATCCAAATTGAACCACACTTACCACACTGCACAAAAGTCAACTCCAAATGGATCAAAGAGATCAATATAAAAACAGATACAAATAACCTGATAGATGAGAAAATATAACCTTGAACTCACTGGCACACAAAAACTCTCAAACAGAACACCATTAGAACAAAATCTATAAACAAACAAATAAACAAATAAATAAAGAAAGAAATAATTGGACATCATAAAACAGTCTTCTGTACAGCAAAGGACAACATCATTAAGACAAAGTGGCAGCCTAGAGAATGGGACAAGTTTTTTTTTTAATCAACTACACACCTGTTATGGGGATAATATCCAAGACATATAACAAAAACTAAAAACTAGATATCAGCTAAACAAATAATCCACTTGGTTAGAGGTCTAAACAGTAGTTTCCATAGAGAAACTCAAAGTGGCTGAGAAACACTTAAAAAATGTTCAACATCTTTCACCATCAAGAACATGACAATTTAAACAATTTAGAGATTTCATCTTACATCATCACAATGGCTTTGGTCAATAAAACAAGTGACAGCTCCTGCTGGCAAGGATGTGGAGTGGGGAACACTCACCAATTGCTGGTAGGAGTGCAAATGTGTCCAGCCAATATGGACACCAGTGTGGAAGGTTCTCAGGAAGATGGCAAACGAATTACCTCAAGATTCAGCTATATCACTCTTGGGAATATACCCAAAAATTGCCATGTCCCAATAAAGAGATGCTTGCTGAACCAAGTTTTTTAGGTGGACTGTCTCTTCCTCATCCTCTGTGGAAGTCTTTCTTTCTTTGCCCTGAAAGAGACACAAATAGGTTACAGACAGTCTAACATCACAGGTCCTTGACAAAGTAGGGAAGAGAATCCCTGATGCCTGCTGGGTGTCTACACTGAGAGGTTAGGAGGCACCGTGTTGGAACACCAAGGGCTCTCATGATGTGTGGGGGACCTGCCCCACCGGAAACTTAGGTCACCTTTGAAGAGGTGGCCTGGAACCGAGGAAAGGCAAGTGCACGCTGCTCCGTTCCCCAGCCTCCCTCTTACCTGGAGACAATCAGACGCAGCGGGGAGTCAAGTCAAGCAAGAACTCGTTTATTGATAGGCAGTAAGCCTCTTTTATACCAGAAAACCCCAGAACTCTAGGAGAGGATGAAGGAACCCAACCATTTTAAAGATCACCCTATTTACAAGTTGTTTAGGTCCTGACACCATCTCCTGTTTTTTAGTATCTTATCTTAGCATAAATAACTTGAGCTAACTTCCTTTCTCACTATTTGTCTTTAATCTCCATACAAACAACCCAAACTAACTTCTTTTTAGCCATCCTTTGTATCTATTCTCTGTACAAACAGCTTAAACTAACTTCCCCTGGTACCATTTGTATCCACTCTCTGCACAAACAGGCTTAAAACTTAAGCTCTATTTATCTAAATTTCTTTCAGCACCCTCTTTGCAGCCCATGTATACCCCACAATGATGGTGAGTACAGAGCCAAAGTAAGCAGAGATGAGACACAAAGGCAGGAGAAGTTTTACTAACTGCAGCAGGTAAGGAGAGACTGGGAATTGATTGGAAGACAGTGTCTTCCTGGAACGGAGAAACTAGAGGGATTTTATGCAGGGGCATCTACATATTTTGAGATGTGAGTCAATTCTGGAAGATGCTCATTGAAGGATTATACGACACTTGTAAACATGGTCAGTTCAAGGTCATGTATCTCACTTTTTTTAGTGTTAAATAAGAGGGGACTTGGGGAGAGAAAGAACCACTGATTGACTGTATCAGTCATGGACCCTAAAATGTAACTTGACACTCCTTGACTAGAGACACATGCTTAAGATTGCACTAATGCTACTTGGAGAGGACAAGGACATGAGAAAAGAATATCAAGATTGCAAATGTCATATGACTGACTGCACAACTCTGCTGATGTCCACTCCATTATTTCCTCCCACTGTGTTGACTTGTGTTTCTATAAATCTGAAGTTAAATAAACCCTGCCTCCTGTAAGTAGATCTTTGCCAACTATTAGACCACACATAAGAAAAATTAGTAGTAGAGTGGCTGGACACAAGAATGTGAGAAAAAAATTAAAAATTACTATGGATTTTGCCAAGCCTTGATTGGACCATTGCATGTGACATCACAAGGAGTCCACGTGATGTAAGCTAGATATCAGCCAATAAAAGGGTGCCACCTAGGGCTGGGTTTGGTCTTTGTACTTCAGAGAAGCAGTTGGTTCTCTGAGGAGCAGTTGGATTCAGTTGTTTCTGCTAGATTTGGACTTTTCAAAACCTGTAGGATTCTCAACTTAGTGAGTATATTTCCTATGTTTTCAGTTTGGGCTCTGGTCTCTTGGTGTCTATGCATTGCTTTATTGACATCATTGGTGTGGGTTTTGATTTTTGCCTGTAAGTTCTTTTTCCTCGTTCCACCTCATTTTCCTTTTATCAACTTTTCTTTGTAATTTTTGCCTTTGTTCTTGTGTAATTTACACATAGAGTGGTATAGATTATGTCCATGGCATGAGGAATTTGATCCTGAATTCCCAGTCTGACTATGTTGCATTTTGATCCTATTAACATGCTCTATTTAACTTTCCCACACATCAACTGTGACAAGTACTTCCTAATGATCTAAGGTTGTTCCCTCTGCATGTTCAGGAACCCTAGGAAAGAAAATGTGACACTTGTGTTTGTGGAACTGGAATATTTGAAATAACACTTTCTCTAGCTGCAAATGTGTTCCTGAAAAAGGCATTACATTCCTTTGATGTCTGATTATAGGACTTACCTCAAAGTTGTGTGTGTGTGCTCTGCTTTGTGCCAATTTGTATGTGTGGACAAATTCCCCTGGCTCTGCCTCCCGAGTGCTGGGATTAAAGTCATGTGCCACCACCACCTAGCTGTATTTTCTACATTTCATGAGGGGAGGGACTGAATGGCCAGAGCTCACAGAAGGACAGTGATGCTAGGACAGATCTTCCTTTCAGACAAAAGTTCATTAGTAATGATGGAGTGGACACTCATTGGGTGTCTGAAGGGGTTTTATTCCCACCAGACAAAGTGTGTCTCCATGAACTTCATGGTTTCTGAGGGGAAAGGAGTTGCTTTAATAGCAAGAAGCAGGCTTGGTTAACATAGGAACTAAGCTTCATGACAGAGCATGGGATCTGGAATTTAGGCTACTTGGGGAACTCATTGATTGTATTCATGGGGTGGGTGGGAGACTTATGGTCAGTGTATAACTCTGTGACAGCAATGAATGTTTGTGGCTTCTGGGGAAATAACAGGAGTGGAGTGGGGAGGGATAGCAGCCCTCTCTGCTACGGGCATTTGTCCTTGGGGGCAAGAAGGTGAACAGAAAAAAAACCAATTTAATAATTAATGTAATAATTTAACAGAAAAATAATTTAAAAAATCACTTTGGCTTTTTGCCGAACCTGATTGGTCCATTGCATGTGACATCACACGGATTCCTTGTGAGGTATGCTAGATACTAGCCAATCAAAAGGTACCGCCTGAGGCTGAGTTTGTCTGTACTTCAGAGAAGCAGTTGGTTGGTGGGAGAGCAGTTGGACTCAGTTGTTTCCCATACACTTGGATTTTTCTCTGACCTGTTGGATCTGGACATAGTGAGTTTAATCCCCAAGTTCTCAGTTTGGGCTTTTGGCAATGGCATTTATTTATTTCTTTATTTACATTATTGGTTTGGGTACTAATTTTTCCCTGTAATTCCTCTTTCTTCATTTCAACCTATTTTCCTTTTATCAACGTCTTTGTCGTTTTTGGCTGTGTTCTTGTATATAACAAATTAGTGTTATGTATTAAATGCATAGGATGAGGAATTTGATCATGACTTTGATATCTGTCTGTACCCTACTTTGATCATATTTATCTGCTATATTTCACTTCCCGACCCATTGAATTGGGACCATACACACAGGCTATCCCCCTGCCTGCTCATGACCTGGAGTGAACAAAATGTGACACTTGTGTTTGTGGAATTGCTGTTTGTAGTAACACTTCCACTAATTCCAGGTTTCCTCCTGAGTTAGGCGTTCCATTCCACCGATGTGTCATTTAGGACTTACCTCATGTGGTATGTATGCTGTGTTCTTTTGTTGTTGATGAACCTTGAGTGTTTCTGCTTCAAGATGTCTTGATCATGAAGTCTGATTTTATTAATGTGGTATTGAATTTGACTGGAGCTATCAATTACTCTCATTCAGGTTTTTCCAATCTGTCACTCAAGGATATTGCCTGATACTAGAATCTTTTTTTTTTTTTTTTGGTTTTTCGAGACAGGGTTTCTCTGTGTAGCTTTGTGCCTTTCCTGGAGCTCACTTGGTAGCCCAGGCTGGCCTCGAACTCACAGAGATCCGCCTGCCTCTACCTCCCGAGTGCTGGGATTCAAGGCGTGCGCAACCACCGCCCGGCTTAGAATCTTTTTTAAATGTCTTACATGGTTTGGAAATTAGGGGAATAATTCTTTTATGAAATGTGCTTGAAAAAAGTGTGCCTTCCCTCCATTATACGGTCTACTGAAATACTTGCGGATCATTGCTGCTAGTTGTTGAGATTGGACAAGTTGATTTCCAGTTTGCTGGTTTGGACTCCTGGGATTTAGACTTGCTCTTTCATATTTATATTTATGTTTTTTATTTTTCTTTATATTTATTCTTCTTTCATACAGTACATCCTGACTGCATCCACCACCGCCTCCTTTCCTCCCAGTTGCTCCTCACCTCCTCTCTCCACCAGATCCACTGCGCTCTGTGTCCCTTTAGAAAAGGGCAGGCTCCCACAGGATAGCAACTGAACATGGAATGACAAGATGCAATAAGAGTATATTAAAATATTTGTTTTTGTTCTAGTGACAATTTGTGCTTAAATTATCGCTTCCCTCACTAAATGCTACCCAATTTTCATTTTTTAAAATTCAATCTTTTATTTCCATATGTTTTTTCTCTCCTGTTGAGAAAACATTTTCAAATTTACTGGACTAAATTTGAATAATTTTTTTTCATTTTTATTAACAAATTTTCTACTCACTCTACATACCATCCAAAGATCCCACCTCCTACCTCCTCCCACCCCCAGCCCTCCCTCACAAGCCACCCCACATCCCCACATCCCCAAAATCAAGGTCTCCCATGGGGAATCAGCAGAGCCCGGCACACTGAACCTAGGCAGGTCCAAGCCCCTTCCAACTGTACCAAGGCTGCCCAAGGTGTCACACCACAGGCACCAGATTCACAATTGCCTGCCCATGCACCAGGGATGGATCCTGATCCCCCTGCCTGGGTGTCCCCCAAGCAGTTCAAGCGAAACAACGGTCTCTGTATCCAGAGGGCCTAGTCCAGTCCCATGGGGGCTCCACAGCCACTTCTACAGGTCATGGGCTTCCTCTAGTGTGACTGGTCATCTCTGCACGTCTTCTCATCATGATGTGGACGTCCCCTGCCTGCAGAATCCCTCCTCTCTCTCATCGATTGGATTCCCGGAGCTCAGCCTGGTGCCTGGCCGTGGATCTCTGCATCTGCCTCCATCAGTCACTGGACAAAGGCTCTATGATGACAGCTAGGGTTTTTCTAGACCGGTCACCAGAGTAGACCAGACTAGGCACCACTGCCAGCAGTCCAAGGTGGGGTCATCCTTGTGGATTCCTGAGATCCTCCCCAGCACCCTGCCTCTTCCTATTCCCATGATGTCCTCATCTATCATGGTATCTCCCTCCCTGCCCTCCCACTCTGTCTCTGTTCCAGCTTGAGCCTCCCATTTCCCTATGTTCTCATCCCCGACTCTTTGCCCTCTGCCACGTGCCTCCCCCCCACACCCAGTCCTCTCATGTAGATCTCATGCACTTCTCCTTCCCTGGGTCATCCATGTGTCCCACAAAGGGTCTTTCCTTGTTAGCTAGCCTCTCTGAAGCTGTGGGTTGCAGTCTGGCCATCCCTTACCTCACATCTAGTATCTACTTATGAGTGAGTACATACTATGTTTATCCTTCTAAGTCTGGGTACCTCACTCGGGATGATATTTTCTAGTTCTACCCATTTCCCTGCAGTCCTCATGATATCATTGTTTTTCTCTGCTGAGTATCCTGGTTTTTTTTTCCATGTAAAGTTAAGTATTGTTCTTTCCACATCTGTGAAGAATTGTGTTGGGATTTTGATGGGGATTGCATTGAATCTGTAGATTGCTTTTGGTAAGATTGTCATTTTTACTATGTTAATTTTACCTATCCACGAGCATGGGAAATCTTTCCATTTTCTGATATCTTCTTCAATTTCTTTCTTCAGAGACTTAAATTTTTTTATCATACAGGTCTTTCACTTGCTTAGTTAGAGTTAGTCCAAGGTGTATTATATAATTTGTGGCTATTGTAAAGGGTGATGTTTCTCTGAATTCTTTCTCAGCCCATTTATCATTTGTATATAGGAGGGCTACCAATTTTTTTGAGTTAATCTTGTATCCTGCCACCTTACTGAAGGAGTTTATCAGCTGTAGGAGTTCCTGGTTGAATTTTTGGGGTCACTTAATGTATACTATAATATAGTCTTCAAGTAGTGAAAGTCTGACTTCTTCCTTTCCAATTTGTATCCCCTTGATCTCCTTTTGTTGTCTTATTGCTCTAGCTAGAACTTCAAGTACTATGTTGAGTAAGTATTTGGAGAGTGGACAGCCTTGTCTTGTTCTTGATTTTAGTGAAATCGCTTTGAGTTTCTCTCCATTTAATTTGATGATGGCTGTTGGCTTGTTGTAAATTGCCTTTATTATGTTTAGGTATGTTCCTTGTATTCCTGATCTCTCTAGAACCTTTATCGTGAAGGGGTATTGGATTTTGTCAAAGGCTTTTTCAGCATCTAATGAGATGATCATGTGGTTTTTTTCTTTCAGTTTGTTTATATGGTGTATTACATTAACAGATTTTTGTATATTGAACCATCCCTGCATCCCTGGGATGAAGCCTAGTTGGTCATGGTGGATAATTTTTTTTGATGTGTTCCTGGATTGCTGAAGCCATCTGGTCCTGGGCTTTTTTTGGTTGGGAGACTTTTAATGACCGTTTCTATTTCCTTAGGGGTTATTGGTCTATTTAAATAGTTTATCTGGTCTTGATTTAACTTTGGTATGGGGTACCTATCCAGAAAATCATCCATTTCTTTCAGATTTTCCAATTTTGTGGAGTACAGGTATTTGAAGTATGACCTGATGATTCTCTGAATTTCCTCATTGTCTGTTGTTTTGTTTCCCTTTTTATTTCTGATTTTGTTAATTGGGATGCGCTCTCTCTCTCTCTCTCTCTCTCTCTCTCTCTGCTTTTTGGTTAATTTAGATTAGGTCTTGTCTATCTTGTTGATTTTCTCAAAGAACCAACTCTTTCTTTCATTGATTCTTTGTATTGTTCTTTTTGTTTCTATTTTATTGATTTCAACCCTCAATTTGATTATTTCCTGGTGTCTGTTTTTCTTGGGTGAATTTGCTTCTTCTTGTTCTAGAGCTTTCAGGTGTGCTGTTAAATCACTAGTGTGAGATTTCTCCAACTTCTCTTTTTGGGGGGGGGGGTTTCGAGACAGGCTTTCTCTGTGTAGCTTTGCGCATTTCCTGGAACTCACTTGGTAGCCCAGGCTGGCCTCGAACTCACAGAGATCTGCCTGCCTCTGCCTCCCGCCTCCAACCTCTTTATGTGGACATTTAGAGCTATGAATTTTCCTCTTAGCACTGCTTTCATAGTGTCTCCTAAGTTTGGAAATGTTATACATTTGTTTTCATTGAATTCTAGGATTTTTTTAAATTTCTGTTTTTATTTCTTCCTTGACCCATTGGTGATTCAATTGGGCATTATTTAGTTTCCATGAAATTGTAGGTTTTCTGTAATTTTTGTTGTTGTTGAAATCTAACTTTAAGCCATGGTGGTCTGATAAAATATAGGAGGTTATTTCCATTTTTTTTTTGTATCTGTTGAGATTTTCTTTGTGACCAATCATGTGGTCGATTTTGGAGAAGATTCCATGGGGTGCTGAAAAGAAGGTATATTCTTTTGTGTTAGGGTGGAATGTTCTGTATCTATCTCTTAAGTCCATTTGAGTCAAAATGTCTGTTAGGTCCCTTATTTCTCTGTTAAGTGTCTGTCTGGCAGACCTGTCCATTGGTGAGAGTGGCGTGTCGAAGTCTCCCACTACTAGTGTATGGGTTTTGATGTGCAATTTAAGCTTTAGTAATGTTTCTTTTACGAATGTAGGTGCCCTTTTATTTGGGGCATAAATATTCAGAATTGAGACTTCATTTTGTCGGATTTTCCCTGTAATAAATATGCAATGTCCTTCCTGATCTCTTTCAATTGATTTTAGTTTGAAGTCTATTTTATTAGATATTAGGATAGCTACACCAGCTTGCTTCTTAAATCCATTTGATTGGAAAGTCTTTTCCCAGCCTTTTATTCTGAGGTAGTGTCTGTCTTTGAAGTTGAGGTGTGTTTCATGTATGCAACAAATGGATGGATCTTGTTTTCATATCCATTCTGTTAGCCTGTGTCTTTTTATAGGTGAATTGAGACCATTGATTATTAATAGATATTAATGACCAGTTACTGTTAATTCCTGGTAATTTTTGGTGGTAGTGTTGTATGTTTCTTTTCTTTGGTATTTGTTGGTGTGGGACTATCTATTGCCTGTGTTTTCATGGGTGTATTTAACTTCCTCAGGTTGGATTTTTCCTTCAAGTGCTGTCTGTAGGGCTGGATTTGTGGATAGATATTTTAAATCTGGTTTTATTATGGAATATTTTGTTTACTCCGTCTATGTTGATTGAGAGTTTGCTGGGTATAATAGTGTGTGTTGGCATCCATTCTCTCTTAGTGTCTGCATGATGTCTGTCCAGGAACTTCTGGCTTTTAGATTCTCCATTGAGAAGTCAGGTGTTATTCTTATGGGTCTGCCTTTATATGTTACTTGGCCTTTTTCCTTTACAGGTCTTAATATTTTTAATTATTCTGTATGTTTAGTGGTTTGGTTATTATGTGGCTAGGGGACTTTCTTTTTGATCCAGTCTATTTGGTGTTCTGTAACTTTCTTGTATCTTTATAGGCATTTCCTTCTTTAGGTTGGGGAAGTTTTCTTCTATGATTTTGTTGAATATATTTTCTGTGCCTTTGAGTTGGTATTCTTCTCCTTCTTCTATCCCTATTATTTTTAAGTTTGGTCTTTTCATGGTGTCCCAAATTTCCTGGACATTTTGAGTCATGATTTTGTTGGCTTTACTGTTTTCTTTGACTGATGAATCAATTTCCTCTATCGTATCTTCAACGCCAGAGATCCGCTCTTCTGTATCTCGCAATCTGTTGGTTATGCTTGCATCTGTAGTTCCTGTTCATTTACTCAGATTTTCCACTTCCAGCATTCCCTCAGTTTGTGTCTTCTTTATTGTCTCGATTTCAGTTTTCAAATCTTTAACTGTTTCTCTCACTTGTTTAATTGCTCTCTCTTGGCTTTCTTTAAGGGATTTACTGATTTCTTCTATTGTTTAGTTAGACTTTTCCTCGACTTCTTTAAGGGAAATTTCATTTCCTCTTTAAAGATCTCTATCATCTTTTAAAGATCATTTTTAAGGTCAATTTATTCTATTTCTTCTGTGTTGGATGTTCAGGTCTTGCTGGTGTAGGTTCTGATGGAGCCATATCGGTTTTTTTGTTGTTGACCGTATTTTTGCACTAGCGTCTACCCATCACTTCCTCCACTTGGTGCAAGTGGTGTCTGTGTCTGAGGGAGGCTCTCTTGGTCTGATCAATACTCTTGGTCCAGTGGGAGCTCTGGGTCTAGTCGTGGCTAATGGACTCTTTGTCACAGGGAGCAGATCTTAGTCCAATTGGCACTCCTGCGCTCTCTTAGTCCAATTGGGTGCTGGCGGGCTCTGTTCTAAACACGTATTTAAAACATATAATATATATTATGGTTAGTATATATATAACATTATAATATTTATAATTGTATTTATTATAATATATGCTAATTATAATGTATAATTCAACTAGTTTAGACTTAGAATATATTATACTATATAACATAATCATAATTTTAATAATCACAACTCTACAGTAAGTATAATACATTACACTATATACACATTCCCATAAGTGTTTGCAGGATACATTTCCATACATGCTTATACTGTACTTGATCATATTCTCCTGCACTACGTCATTTCCAACCATATCTTTGTGACTGATACTGTGACTTTTACACAAGCCTAGGCCTCTCCTTCCTCATGACCAGGAGAGACAGAGTAGATCCTGTTTCTGTTTGTGGACCTGCTTTGTCTCCTGTAGAGCTCTATCTAGTTTAGCTACTTTCCTTATAGCACAGCAGTTCTCTAGTCACTGTGCTGAGTGTGGATTCTTCCCACAGTCTCCTTATGTGCTCTGCTGTTGTTCCATTTGTTAAAAATGTTACTTCTGCCATTCTGACCATGAACGAAGGGCTCTTTAGTGTGTTGCTGAGATGGAGGTAAAGTATCAAGGACTCTCATTCATGAATTCACATCTATGTTCATCAAGGAAAGGAGCTCACACTTGCTCCATTCCTTGAGCTTACTTGATGGTGGGATCAGGCTAACACTGGCACAGGGATGAGTTTGGACGAGTTCCTTTGCTTTCTCTTTTGTGAAGTATTTTCTATAACCCTGGTCTTCATTCTTCTGCAAAGCTTTGAATGATCCAGGGGATCCATGAGATCTGGCTCTGCCTTGTCTGGAACTGATTTGTTGAAAGTCCAAACTTGTTGCTTATGACATAAGTGTTTAAGTGTTTTTATTTTATCTTAATTCAATTATCACATATGCGTAATAATTCCTTTCATAGTCTCTAATTTCTTGGGGTATAAAAACTGTAAAATCCATTTAAGACCCTCTGGACTGTAGTTGTATCAGTTACAACATCAACCTTTCTATAGTGTAATTTCTAACTGATCTCTCTCAATCAGCTTTGTTGAGGGGTTTGCATTGTGGAATATCATTGCAGAGAAGCAGCTCATTCTTTCACTGATCTCGGGATTTTCCTTTGCATGCCAACTTGACTTTAATCAACTCAAATCTTTCTTAGGATCCCTCAACCACTGCTTTGGGTTTGGGTTCTTCTAGTATTTTTATATCCTTGAAGAGCATCATTAGATTGTTTGGGATGTCTCAGATTTCATGACAGAGAATTCCAATCTATAGCCTTCCCTCCTTAAACTGCATTCATTTTTTCTTTTAGCATTGTGTGGGTCAAAAATTTCCCACAAGAAAAAGTGGTTGAAATTGAGCAGAACACCATGGGCAGCCACATGGAAGAGGACATTCTTGAAAAGAATTTCAGGATGTTAATATCTCTAGGGTGTGGTTCATTTGGGGAGGTGAAGCTGGCCTGCCACCTTCCCACACATACACGAGTGGCTGTCAAGGTCCTTGAGAAAAACACCAACAGTGTGGCTGACATCAGCACTGAAGTGAATATTCTTCATTCTTTAGAACATAGGAATATCGTTCGATTTTTTCACATGATTGACACACTGACAACCACTTATCTGATTATGGAATATGTGGCAGGAGAAGATCTGGAGAGCTGCCTCGGGGCACTGGGCCGTCTAAAGGAGGAGGAGGCTAGAGGGATTTTCCGGCAGGTGGTGTCAGCGGTTCACTTCCTCCACCAGAGACACATCGCACACCGAGATATCAAATTAGAAAACATCCTACTCGATGCAGCAGGAAATGCAAAGCTTTGTGACTTTGGTACGGCAATTGAAATCACAGAGGGGCAGATGTTGGAGGAGATCTGTGGCTCCTTGCTCTATTGGGCCCCAGAGATCTTGGCAAGAAAGCCCTATGATGGACTGGCAGGTGATATGTGGAGCTTGGGTATCCTCCTCTATGTCCTGGTCACAGGGCACTTTCCATACATGGAAGAAACCCTTGAAGGTATGCACAGGCTCATCACCACCACAATGTGTCCCATTCCCTACCATCTGTCAAAACCCTGTTACTTCATCATTGCCCGACTACTCATGGTCCCCACCTGGTACCGATTCACAGTCTCTCAGCTTGTGGAACGACCATGGCTGGGCCCCATTCAACAACATGTACTGCCTGCCACCAAAGAAATCCTGCCCAGGGTCGTGGAGACTATGTGCACCATCGGCTATACCTGTGAGGAGATTGTGTCATCCCTAACTCACAGGCGACAAAATAATCATGTAACGGCCACATGCAACATTCTCAAACACCAACTGGGTTGTGGGGACAGCCATCAGCAAGATCAGATACCCTGGCTAACTAGCAGCCCTGCTGGTCCTGTTTGCCTCCCTCTCCCCTTGAAGAGAGTAAGTGAACCAGCTTTTACAACCAGTACACAAGCTGGGAAGATTCACTTTAAGGAGGGGGGTGTGGAAGAAAGAGGCCAAACATGCAGAAGCCACAGCATGCCCCACAGATCCTCCTTCCTGGAGGTGCTGTCCTCTTCAGACAACACAGTCCCAGAAAGAGAGGCTCTTATGGCTGATGTCATCAACACTGCTACAGGGGACATTGCAGTCAACAGGAATTCTGTGGACTACCTGCCTGGCAATCTCTCCTCCCCTGAATCAGGCTTGGATGCAACACCCACAGGATTTCTGAACCTGGGCTTCTCTGAAGAAGATTCATCCCAGGGGCCAGACATTCCCAGTGACCAGCCCCAAGTGACACCCAAGACATCTGGATCCAGGCCATTCAGGGTCTGGAAACTGGTGAGGAAGCGAATTTCCCATGCACTGAGAGCACTGTGCTGCTGCTGCTGCTGCTGCTGCTGCTGCTGCTGCTGCTGCTGCTG
>CABHPQ010156676.1:0-18537 GCA_902168405.1 Peromyscus aztecus | reverse complement strand
AAAAAAAAAAACCCTGAAAAAAAAAAAACTTGTTCACCAAGTTTTATCTCTGTTCTTTTTGGAAAGTATTAGTTTATGAGGGACTAAGGAAGGGACATTTAAGAAGCAAGCCCCAGGCCACCATATTTAAGAAGCACTGTGTTAGGCTACTTTCTAACTGGTTCTACAAGACAGGAATGTCTAAAGATATCTTATAATTAAATAAAATATGAATAAAACACCCACAGAGTCAAGCAGTCATTAAATAAAACCATTCCCTTACTATATTCTGATTTAGAAACTTTTAACTTTTTAGAGATGTAATGCTGTATAGTGCTGTCTCAGACTGGCCTTGAAGTCTCAAGGGACCTGCATACCTCCACCTCTCAAATACCTGAGACTTCTAAGCCTGTGATTCTGTGCCTAGATACATTTAGATTATTTTAATAAATGTATCTAAGTTTTATGAGGTTGTATGTTATTCCATATTTTTTCTTATTCATTCATCCAACCTTCCAATCATATAAAATGGATTTTTTTTTTAAGCGTCATTAGGTGGTGAAGAAACAGGCGAAAGACACGGTAAAAAAGAAAAATCAAGATGTCTTTCAACTGGCAAGTCAAAACACTGAGCCTTACTTTCTTGGTTAGATCCTACTTGGTGGTGTTCTATCAGCAAATGACAAGTGCCCTTGAGGTTCAGTAACTCATTTCAGCCAATCCTTCTGACTTGCATTCTATTTTGTTGGCTGTGCATCGCTGTGCATACCTTTTCTCCATGCATCTTCTTACTCCAGACCCCAGGCTGAAGGCTTGGTGAGCTCTTACTGCTCAAAGAGCCGAAGAACATGGGGGCCTATGGGAACTCACTACTGGTTATTGTGTACGTCATAGTGCCTCATATGCCACTCCTGTGACCAACACCAAGGTAAGAAAAAGATGAGCATGAAGATTTTCTTTCAAGGAGATGAAATTGCCATTTGAGTACAATCATATAACTGACCACATTTCCACAGTTAGAAAACAATTGTGCTCCTATTCAAACCTGAAAGTCCAGTCACAGGTTCTACAAATGTGACATTGTGTTCCCTACTCCCCAGAGTGTTGAATCAAACAGAGAGAGTGAAAAATAAATCCCAGCAGGGCTTCCATCTCCGTCACCCAACATGGTCTAACATGGGTGAGCATCTAGACTCCATGGATCCAGTCTTGCAGCCCTGGAGCTCAAAGTTCAGGTTCTTCCAGGTCCTGTGTTTCATCATTGATGTACTTTCAACTTTGAGAGCACATATGAGCTGAATTATAAATGTCCACAGCACGGATATTCTTTATAATAAATAGCTCTAAGGCCACATACCAGCTGTCCTCATGCTTGTAAAGAAAAAGACTTCGTGTAAGACAAAAGAAAGCTTGACTCCTCAGAGTCCGTTTGTCATTGTTTACACTGTGAGACTTACGTGGTAATGTTAGTAATAGTAGATTGAACACACAGGGTTAACCAGATGTTTGTGCTGTATAGGTTAATATGTGCATAATATAATATATTTCCCATGCTCTCTTTCATATAGGTCTATGTGTAGACTGTTTGCCACCTAGTGGCAGTTGTTTTCAGCTCAATTATTAATATTCATGAACAATTTTAATTAGTTTGGCAATGTGCTTTTTTTCTTTTTAAAGAAAAAAAATCCCAAAGTCATAAAATGTTTAAAAGTGTTGACAATGACATTATTCTGTTCTAGCAAACTTTTAAAAAACTTGCAAATTTGATTTATATTTAATGCTTGACAATGACAGATGAGGCGGCATATTCAGAAGTCATTTGCCGTTGCAGGGAGAGTGCAAAGAATGATAAAATGAATATTCCCATCTTTAGCAAATAATACCAAAATCTTCCTTGGAGGTGGGGGTTTGTTTCACACTCATTGTACTGAGCGGAATACAGACACATAGATACTAAACTCATTGCTTTATTCCATCACATTTCTACATCAGAGGTTCTCAACCTGTGGGGTCGCGACCCCTTTGAGGGTCAAACATCCCTTCCATGGGGTCGCATATCAGACATCCTGCATATCAGATATCTACATTATGATTTATAACAGTAACACAATTGCTGTTATATGAAGTAGCAATGATAATTTTATGATGGGAGGGTCACCACAATATGAGGAACTGTATTAAAGGGTCACAGCATTAGGGAGGTTGAGAACCAGTGGTCTATGTGATTCTAAAGAGTTATTCAGTTTTTCCTAGAAGCCATGTTTTATTTTTTAATACTTGATTTTAAAATTACTACAGAGTAAAATTATTATAAGATTCTGGGTATAAATATTTGAATATTTCTCACAAATACCAGAACATTTTATTTTTGTAAAAATTCATAAAATGTTCCCAAATTTTGTATTTCATGTATAGAATAGCTGAGAGCAAGTAAGAAACAGTTTGGAAATGAATGTAAAAGGGAGCAGGTACAGCTGGGAGATGGCTCAATGGATAGCGCGTTTGCGACACAAGGATGAGGACCAGAGTTCAGATCTTCAAAGCCCATGCTGCCTGCCTATAACCTCTCAGGGGCAGAAATGGGAGATTCCCTGGGAAAGATATGCTAGTAGAATCTTGAGCTTTACGTTCAGATGAGAGACCCTGCTTAATATTTAAAGTGGACAGCAATTGAGGAAGACAGTCAACATCAACCTCTGGTTCTCACACACATGCTTGCACACAGAGACACATTGCAAACCTGCACATACACATGTATGAATGCCCTGCATGCATATACATGCAAAAAAAAAAAGAAAGAAAGAAACCAGCCAGGAACAAGTGAAGAATGAAATAATGAGCGAGCTGATGAGAAAAGGCTTGGATGATAATGGACCCCATGCGGAGATCAATGATGATAATATGCCTTAAACATAATTCAGTGATGAAGAAAATGAAACCTGCTTCTGATCAAGAGGTCCAAGTAATAATGAGGGTTGTTTCATATTTAAGAACCCAATTCAAAAATATTTCTTAAAAACACAATTTTCTCTCTTAAGTAAAGGAGATATTTCTGCCAAATATAGGAAATAATTATTTTAGCTGGATGCCTTTTCGTTTTGGGATAAATTGTAAACAGCCTGAAGTTATTTATAACTGAGTTCATTGGGCATTGAATTTTTGACTATGTAGCTATTAAATACATTAAATTATATTTTCACCTTAAAGATAAGTTAACATGAACTTATATTAGTAGTCTTTTTAATAAATAGTTTGATAAGAGGCTTAAAGAACAGAGATTAAAAAATGCCACCTAAGGAGAGAGAGAAGTGACTATCTTCACCTTGGTCATCATATTTCAACTTTGGAGAGTTTCTTCTCCCACACACACAAAAACAAACCTATGCTGAATGTGGCTCCATTAAGAAGACATAGGTTACTGTCATAGCACCCCATTTTACTCAGAAGAACCTCAGAACATTACAGTCTCTGAGACACTGTACATGAAAAAATAAACCAGGACTGAGGGTGGTCTCAGCAGTAGAGTGTTTGCCTAGCATCAATGAGGCCCTGGATTCAGTCTTCAGCAACAAGCACATCCTTCCATCTATCTGTCCGTTTGTGCATCCATCCATCCATCCATCCATCCATCCATCCATCCGTCCATCCGTCCATCCGTCCATCCGTCCATCCGTCCATCCGTTCATCCGTCCATCCTCCCACTCACCCACCCAGCCACCCACCCATCTATCCATTCATCCAACCATCTATTCATCCACCCACTCATTTACCCATCCATCCATCCATCCATCCATCCACCCACTAACTCATCCATCCACCTACCCACCCATCCACCCATATACCTACCCACCCACTCATCCATCCATCAATCCATACATGCGTTCGTGTATATCTGTATAAACCTTTCATCTTCACTTAATAGAGTTTCTTGGATATGTGACTAAGTTGGTTTGCCTTTATAAAAAGCTGTTAATATCCTGTAAAAATAGCCATCCATGGTCACTGTGGAAGAGTTAGGTTCAGCAGACTAATTACCACCACAACTATCTTAACATGTTTTTCATTCGTCAGTCTGTGATGGCTACAAATTATACCAATGTCTTTAAAAACGGAGATAAGCACTGAAAGATCCAAGTAGTATGTTGAAATTTTCATGAGAAACAAGATCAACAGACTATTCATAGAGAGACAAATAGCGATTTATCATGAGGGACTAGATCATGGGATTATAGAGACTATGAAGTCTCAGGGTCTGCCATTTGCATACTGAAGTTCCAGGAAGACCACTGATATAGCTACATCCAAATCTGGAAGACCTGACAGTCAAACTGGAGTTGCAAACATTGTATGCCCCATCCAAGTCCAGCAAGGCAGGTGGGTAATGATCTAAGCCCTGGTCCAAACCTGAGAGCCAGTGGTATCAGTGGTCTCAGATAGAAGATAGAGGTCCTTTCTGTATAAAGTATTTCAAGTTCACCCTTCTCCTGCCTTCTGCAAATGGGATGACTCCCTCTCACAGTGGTGAGGGAGATCTTGCAAGATATAAGCACAGAACAGTCTCGGGGGGCACTCTACAAAAAAGAAGTAAACAGACCTGGGGGTGTTGTTTAGCAGTACCACGTTTGCCTGGCATCTGTGAGGTCCTGGTTCAGACTCTAGCAACAAGCATACATGTATAAACCTATTTGTCTTCACTTAATAAAGAGTTTCTCAGACATTAAAATAATAATCTCTTTTAGAAAACGCTCTCACAAACATTCTATCAGCTTGACAGGCATGCTTTCCTCCTGTTCAGCTAACATATGAAAGTAACCATTGCAGGAAACATGTGGTCATTGAAATATTTTAGTCTACAGATAGTTTTACATATATGTGCATGTGTGGTATGTGTGCATGTCTATATATGTATTCACATGTATGTAGTTAAGAGGTTGATGTCCCGTGTCTTCCTCAATCACCCTCTACCTTATATATTGAGGCATGGTCTTTTGCTTGAACCCAGAGTCCCCAAGTTTAGGCTAGTCTAGGTAGCCAACTTGCTTCAGGGATCCAGGGTCTCTGCCTCTGAGAACAGGGATTACAGACAGGCTGCTATATTCACATGGCCTGTATGTGGGTGATGGGGACTTGCAATCTGGTCCTTATACTTGCATGACTATCTTTTCCCTTTCACTGGTCTATCTTAGACACCTGCCTTGTCAGTGTGCTTATATTATCTATCCACTTTTCTACCAGGCACAGACTAGTCCAGAAAAGTGAGTGTACAGGAGACCTGGGGTCAAGTTTAAAGCCAGAACAGAGAGCAAGGCAAACTTAGACCACACAATCATTTGAGCTGAAGACTAAGTCAAGATGGTATCTGACTACTGGGCATGTGACTCTAGATATTGTGAGTAAACATGAGTGACATGAGAGTCAAGTTGGGTAAGGAGATCACATGGGAAGTCATGGAAATGAAAGATGGACCTCAAGGAATAGTGAATGGCATATGTACAGACACAAAACATGAAATGCAATTTTTGAACACTTACAATAGGCCAAACACTAGGCTGAGAATTTTATGGATAGTGTAGCTTTCTTCACACACATAAAAATTATAAAATTGGAGCCGGGGCGGTGGCTCAGAGGTTAGGAGCGCTGCCTGTTCTTCCAGAGGTCCCGGGTTCAATTTCCCATGAGTGCGGACAGGACACTGTCTACCTGATCCATAGATCTGAAAAAAAAATTATAAAATTGAATAGCAATTTTCTCTGTTATACCTGTAGGCAAACTAAGGACATTCCAGCTAACAAATGAGATGGCAAGGGCAGCAAGCAGCAGGTCATCTGTCCTGCTTGAATGTCTGGGTCTCGTGAACCACTCACAGACTGGTGAAGCCGAGGTGATTCTTACCTCATTCCGGATGTGATCATGTGACTCAAGACTCAGGACCCATTTCTGATACTCGTTGATGGAAATGTCCATGACAAGGTAGGGAAATGCCTCTACAGTCTGCTCTTTCCTTAATACACAGGTTATTTTCTAGTCCCTTTTCCTCTAAAGCCAGCAGAAGAATGTGCCCAAACCATATGAGTTAGCATCCTCTGGTCTCATGCTCTTCTGGTGTCCTTGATGTATTTCTTGGCCATCTTGAGCCCTGCCTAAAAATACCATCACCTGCAACTCTACCTTTGGAAAAAGATTTCTCTTTCTTTATCTCCCATCACACCAGAGTTCTCTCTTTGCCTCTTCACCTGCACAGGCTCGTTGCATTAAGCTGGATCTCTAGAGAGTGGAAATAGTCTTTGTCCACATAGTGCCCTGTATTGCTTTGCTTGGCACAACCATCAGCAAACCAAGAGCTCAGAGACATTCGTAGAATGGATGGTAAGACATTGTGTGAAAGTTAAGGAGAATGGAGTCAAGCATATGGGACTCACTTCTTTGCTTTCTATGGAAATAATATCAATAGGAAAATCAAATGATGTGATTGGGTACAATACTGAGGTAATTCCCCAGGAAGGTAGCTGGCATGTAGCTTACCTGACAAGAGGAAAGAAAAGGAATTGAACTCACCTGCTTTGCAAATGTTTTACTCAGTCTTCTAATAGTAGTTTAGATATGAAGAGTCCAACTATATACCTTGCATATGTATTTATGTATACAAATATACATACATATCTGTGGACATATATGTCCATACTACACTTGCAGTACTCATACACATATGAATATATACTTCATATGATTCTAAGAAGCCTAATCATTGGTGCCAAGACCTCAGCTATTGTTAGTATATACACTTATCAACATTAGCATGTTGAACTTTTATTTGATGAAACACTTCATCATAAATTAGTTCCTGCTATATTGAGGGAAGATTTGCAGAACAAGAATTCTTCACAATAGAGATGGTGAGTCACTCCCATTTTGGTGACTCAAACCATGTTGGTTTCATAACCTTTAAGTAATGTGACAATAATAATGCTTAATTTGCCTGTGCTTCTACAGAGCTCTGAAGATCATGTGGCCATGCACAGCAGCAGTTAGCTGTTGAATCTTAATTGTAGCTGTACTACCCTGAATTGTATGCGTTTTGGTAAGATTTAAACTGGAGTCTGTCCACACACGGAGGACTTTATTATATAGCTCTGTTTTGGATTAAAAGAGGTAATTGGAAAATTCAGCTCATCGTATTCTAACAACATCAATACCATAAAAATGCCCAGCAAAAGACATAGTTGACATTAACATTCAATTAAGTGCAAATGGAAATTTGTATTCTGGAGTTCGACCGTTTGTAATATTGGTCAACAGAATGAGTTAGTTGCTCATATAAGTTAGTTGATGGAAAACTTGAGTTAGTGCTTGTCTGTGGTGTTACGTGCCATGGACTCTGACACCCATCCTTCTCTGTGAGGAAGGGGAAGGACAGATGAGAGCAACGGGAAGGATACAGGATTGTGTACTCAGACTGACAGCTTCTCAAATTATCCTTCCGGACTTGATCATATTGTGTGGTGATGAAACTGAGACACAGAAAAGTTAAATGCATTCACCCAAGGTAGCAGCAGCACGAGAAACCATGAGTGGGAAAAATCAAGAAGATAGTATTTTATATTCAAGAAGATTCTGCTATGACTCATTCGACCTTCGGTGGTTCATGCACCATAGTGATTTGCAGCAATAAAGGGAAACTAGCTTGAATACTTCTTGTGTCATCCTCCAAATATTTCAATTCAGGCAGCATTTTCTGAGTCAAGACTGTAGGCACTGTCTAATGTTCCTCCCACCTAAATCAGGGCTCCCCTTAGTCTTCCTGCTGATTGGTGAAAATCTACCATTAGACATGTAATCTTCCAATGCTTGGTTCCCTCCTTGCTAAAATGTGGAGTGGTTTCTTTTCCATAATCTATCAGTATCAATGCCCATATAAGTGATTTGTGCATTACCATGAATAATCTCACCAGATCCTGGGATACATTTTTATAGTAAAGAGGCAAGAATGTTACCCCAAAAAGTAAAAAGGGCAAGTCAAGGCTGTGGGAGTCATAAAGAGCCTGTCAGGAAAAGACTGCGTTTCCAGCTACTCAAGGACTTGAAGGTTGTGTTCACTGAACATAGGAGGCTTTCCCCTGCTAGTTTGATGGGCAGAACAGACATGGTGAGGCGCCCTACACCCCCACCAGGCTGCAGAACTCAAACTAGTGTGTTGCTGTTACGATCTTAGTTTCTCTGTGGCTCAGTTTTCATGTGTGGTGGGTGGGAAGGGATGGCGCCTTATCCCATGTGGTCTATCAGGATGATGCCTACTTCCTGATCAAATCCTGTATGTAGAGATAGCATAGAGGGCCCTAAAGGTTGTAGAGGAAGCCAAGGTTCTATCTGCTCTGTATCATGTATGGAGACAACACACTGGGAGGCTGTGAGGATTTTGTTTTATTTCCTTTCTTTAACTGTCTTCATTAAAATTTTATTAATGAATGTATTTTTCTCACCTGCATAAAATATTAAATTTAATATTGTTCATTCCCAGGAGATGTTGCTTATTAACCTCAAACAACTTTGATTCCTCCTATGTTCCTTGGATCTGTCAATCAAATCTATCTAGCTGACTAGTCATTCATCCATGACCTTTCATACAAAGTAGGGTCCAAGTAAGGATTTCAAGAAAGATACAGAAAATAGAGAAAAATCTGGAATTTTAATTGTGAAAAGGGACCTGGAGGAGGAGGAGGAGAAAAGAGACTATGTGTATATGAATACATTGTAAGAGCCAGAAACTATTACATTTTTGAGAACAACTTTAATTTTTAGCTTCTGCGGGGAGAGAGAAGAGGGGGTTGGGGGAGATTGAGAGAGTCTCCTTAGGGTAAAAAACACTGGCAAAATTTCTTTGGGGCCACAAGCTTGTTTCTGTTTAGGAGACAGTAGGAGCCCCAATAGGCAGTATTTTTAAAAACAGGGGTTTGTGTGGACATGCCCTGGAATTTCTCTCAGAGAAAAGCTAAGTAATAATAAAATTCAGTAGAAATTTTGTGGGCCAATAAAATAACACGGCCCAAGTACATGGCCTTTGGATGATTGGACATGAATAGAATTCATATAAATAGTGAAGTGTAGATGATGCCCATTCTTGAGAAATCTCCTCACTTTCCACTTACAATTCCTCCACATGATACCTGCATCTTTCTACTCCTACTGGGTTGTTGTCTTAAACCATACATTGTATGTAAGGATTGATTGTCTTGAGAGAGAGCATATTTTCTATTTTTATTTTGCTATACCCATGCGTAACACACTGGGAAATTTATAACTCACTAACTGGTTTGATCCAGTGCCACATACATATTCCCTTTTTATCTGTAGGTGTCAATATATGAATGTCAAATGCAATTTATTTTTAAATTTACTTTTGGACAAAATCAGTATGGTGGTTCAAATTATCTGAGGCATTATGAGAACACATTAAAGTTAGGATTCCATGAGCACACGGCATTCAGAAATGCTTTACTGTCAAAAACTGGGGTTGAGATACTTCATTCACTTACATGTCCCAATCACTTTGCATATTTAGAAAGCACTTCAAACTGATGAGGTGCTATCTCATCAGAATGTTTGATGTCAAAACGTAGTTATTGCCCTGATTTCCTTTATACCATCTCTTTTAAAATTGGAATTTAAAAATCCTATTTATTCAGATATGATTTCAAAAGGGGGCATTGCAAATACACAAAATAACATCCTCTTTTGCTTTAGGATTGGGTAATCTAATAATTGTAAAATGCAATCACTTCAGTAAGCCATCTCAAAAATAAGCATTGCAGGGCCAGTGTGGTCGTTCAGCAGGGGCTAGGCATTTGCCCATAGGCCTAATGACCTGACTTGGGTCCCTTGGATCTCACAGGGTGGCAAGAGAGAACCACCTCAGGAAAGCTGTCCTCTGACCTCCATATGCTCCCCATGGCAATTACGTACCTGCACTCTCACACATGCAGCAAATAAACTAAATAAGCATGGTAATAGTCTAAGGGAAAATTTCTTCTGCTGTGAGGCCTAGAAGAATTTTTCCCAAAGTGTAGTTTTGTTTCTTTAGCTCATTGATATAAACTCAGGAAAACTGAAAACTGCAAGGTCTTAAAATATCAAAAAAATTTTGATAGTATTTTACTTTATTATAATTATAAAATTACTAGTTTTATAATTTTATAATACAATAAAAAATTTAAACTTGTGAAATTATTGTTATCAAAATATTACAATATTATAATTTGGCTTATCTACAGATTTCTCTCTCTCTCTTCTCTCTCTGTGTAGTGTGTGTTGCCTGTAAATCAATGTGTAGTATGTACATATGTGTGTTCAAGTACCAGCTGGAAGAGAACATCTTCCGAGGCCTTCCTCTATCCCTTGGGACACGGTCTGACACTGAATCAGAAGGTCACTGTTTCCGGTAACCTGGCTGGTCTGCAAGTGTCTAGGATCTGACCTCCCCATCCCATTACCCCAATGCTAGGGTACAGTCACTGCAAGGGCAGCTTTTGAAGGTGGCTGCTTGGGATTTGATCTCTGGTCCTCATGCTTGCCCAGCAAGTGCTCTTCCCTCGCTGAACCCCATCCCCACCCCTCCAGACAGGTCTTTCTATGTCTGTATTACTGTGCCTTCTTTTGCCTCCACATTTTCCCCACTGTTCTGCCATGGAATCACTGTAACCTGTGCAAGGCTGTGTCTGTATTTATGCTGGCAGCTTATTTTCGTTTGACCTCCGTCACCCAGGAACTGAAGTAGTTTCAGATGAGGCACTACATTTTGGATGCTGATAAAAGTTCTTCTGTGGTACAAAAATCCCTTTTATATCGAAGCCTTGCTTGTTAGTCCTGTTGCCCTTTGGGGACAGCAGCAGGTGACTCACACTGTGCTGAGGATTTTCTCACTCTCTGATAACTAGCCACTCTTGGAGGTGGACCAAACTGGAGCTGCACAATGCCAAGTTTTGAGACAGTCGTGGATTGTACAGTCTAGAGTTTTATTTAATATGTAGAGAGAGATGATTACAAATAATCTTTTAAAAGTAGGCACACACTTTAAGGCTTTCATGAAACGAGGCAGATTTCAAAAGGTAATTGAAACAGCTCCTATTATTATTGCATGCAATTCAATATTTTTTGAAAGGAGATCTGAGACAACAAAATAAAAACAATGTGAAGGATTTGTATTTTGTGTGTTGTATTATTGGTGATTGAATCCAGGACCTTATGCATTGTAGGTAATTACCCACCACTGAGAGACTATTTATCAACTATCTATCTATCTATCTATCTATCTATCTATCTATCTATCTATCTATCTATCTACCCATTTTTGCACACAAGGTCTGGCCCTGAACTCAAGATCCACTCACCTCAGTCTTCCAAGTATTAAGAGTGTGTCACCACACCCAGCTCTCCAATTTTGGGTGTGGGTTGGGAGAAAGGCAGTTTGAAACAAGGTCTCATTATGTACTTACGGCTGATGGCCTTGAACTTGGAGATCCTCCTACCTTTGTTTCCAGAGTGCTGGGATTAAAGGCATGTGCCCCCCTACTGGGCTTTTTTTTTTTTTTGGTTAAATTACCTAGACAGGCCTTGAACTTTCCATCCCCTGCCTCAGTTTTCTAAATAACTGAGATTACAGGCTTGCGCCCCAGCCCTGGCTAAATGCCTTTCTATGCATATTTTTTTTTCAAAATGTGGTATATTTAACTATAATACACGAATGCAAAGCCTCACTGCTAGTCATGACAGTGAGCTAGATTAGGAGATTCTCAAATAGATGCAACACAAACATGGAGCCAATGGTTGACAGACTAGTGAAGCAAAGATGTTCATGTCGTAAATTTCCATCCCACCACGAGGAATAGGAACTATGGGTGGCTGCCACGGAGTATTTACCACATTGAATTCTCACAGGAATTCCCAGCGGTGGATACCATGATTGTTCGTGGTCTACATGAGCTGACTCACAGGAGGTCCAACAAAGCTTCAAAATGTGTGCTTAGTAAGTGCTACCTATGCAGCCAGAATTTAAATCTGAAATCTGACCCCACTGTCAGGGGGGTCTTAGCTACCCTATACGCCCAGAAGGCTCATATCCATATTTCACTAGTGTCATGTGGTTATTATTAATATGTTACTACAGCTGGGCATGGTAATACATGCCTGTAATCTCAACAATTGAGATATTGAGGCAGGAGGATGATGGATATATACACACATATGTAGCTAGAGTTTTCCTGCCTGGCCCACAGTCAGGACAAATCTCTCTCACCCGCCAGTCCCACAGCCGCTCAGACCCAACCAAGTAAACACTGAGACTTATATTGCTTACAAACTGTATGGTCGTGACAGGCTTCTTGCTAACTGTTCTTATACCTTAAATTAATCCATTTCCATAAATCTATACCTTGCCACGTGGCTCATGGCTTACCGGCATCTTCATATGCTGCTTGTCATGGTGGCGGCTGGCAGTGACTCCTCCCACCTTCCTGTTCTCTCAATTCTCCTCTCTGTTAGTCCTGCCTATACTTCCTGCCTGGCCACTAACCAATCAGTGTTTTATTTATTGACCAATCAGAGCAATTTGACAGACCATCCCACAGCACATATATGTGCAAACCTAAGTTATGCCAGACAAATGCAGGACTTATGTATATAGATATAAATATAGGGCTGGAGAGAAGGCTCACCCATCAAAGGCTAAGGCTACCAAATAAAAATCCCAGCACCAGACATGAATTGTCTCTTTTTGAATTGTTGGTCAGTGGGTTCCCCTAGACACCACCTAAATATTATAGTCTCTTGCCGTTTTTCTCAGTTACCTCTCAGAATTTGATGATAAGACCCGATTGCTGAAGACACCACATTATTGGGTCATAGAACATGGAGAAATCAAGCTGGGTCTAATCCAGAAGCTTCATGCCTGTTGGCTAGCTTTCATAGCATTGGAAGGTACCATGTTTGCTACTGGGCAGAAAAACAGTCAACGGTCTTACCACCTGTGAAACCTGCAAGCTATAAAAAAGACTGGCCTTGCAAGATATCCTTACTGGTGCAACAGTGGTGTAAATGTTGTGGGAGAAACTAACCACTTCATGAATGAGTTTGAGACCTGCTCTACAGGATGGAACTCATGCCCGATACTGTAAACTGGGCAAAAAAAAAAACCATGGCTGGCTAGGGAAGGGTCTAATACCATTATTCTGCTAAATTAGAATAATAATGACCTTCCCCCTAAATTTACATCTTTATGGCCATAGATTAGTGCATCTCTCAGTCCTCATCAGAGAAGCTTCTTTTTACAATAGTGAGTGATTAATATACAGACGCATCACTAGACAACATGCGGGAAGTAAGAAACTGTGGCGTGCTTAGCTCTAAATGGGATAACTGTATCATATCCCCTAAATTGAAGACTCAGGGATCACTGTGGTAGAGGGAGGTGGGCAGAAAGATTTTAAGAGTCAGATGTAGTAGACTTTGGCAGTCAATCCATATTTGTGGGACATGGCAGTACTATTGCTGCACACATGAACTCATAGCAGCTGTGCTTGAATGTATAAAGCCTGTACAGCATCAAGCCCGTGAAAATCCCACCACGGATGGGGAGAGGCTTGTGCACTTCCACCAATAGCTTGGGGAACTGTTCCCAACTGATGACTGTTGGGAGAGGAAGAGGAGATTTCCTCCAGGCATGTGACCCCTGAGAGACTACCCAAGCACATACGGGGAGCACTGGGTGGACTCAGTGTGTTTAAAAAAGGTAGCATATGAAGTTTGGAAAAAATAGCGGTGGTGTAGATAGGGGAAGAATTGGAAGGGATTGAAAGCGGGTTATGTGTGATGAGAGCAAATAAAATGTTTTTATGAAATTCTTAAAAAAAGACAAAAAAGGCAGAGAGTAAACTTCTAACCTCAGAAAGATAATCAATGGGAAAAATGACTACAGAATAGTCAATGAGCAAAATGTTATAATCTTTTAAATTTACATGGACTGCCTGGGGTGGGGTTCTCCCCCACATCCCTAGAGTTTTCTATCAGTTGGGGCATTACAAGAAGCTTCAGATAACTAATGTTTTTAAAATTAACTAAATTTTTATGGCATTTGTTTCCTGCACAGTCCTGAATTACAGTCACAGAGACAGTAGAATTTTGACTCATTTGTGAATGAGATCACAAGAAGCATGTCATCATTTGGATCATAGTTTAGGAGGGTGGAAGATTTTTGAGCAGTCGTCTGAAGTATTTTTGTTATTAATTTTAAATTAGCCTAGAGATTAGAGTTGCTTTTATTAGGGGGAAAAACTGGTTTGGTGATTATCTGACTAGTCACTAGCCTTCAGCTGCTTATGTAACCTTCAAAGAGTCAATAAATACCTTCCAGTCTCTAGACAAAAATTAGCAAGCTTGATTTTTATCCTGATTTCTAATGCTTTGTACTTCCCCCAAATTAATGCGTTCCACTTACAAAGAATTAAGAAACCAACAAGGAAAGAAAGATGTGACTGTACATTGGGTCAGCCTGGCTTTTCCTTTTGACCCAAATTCTAAGTCCAGAGATAGAAGCACTATGATGTACTGAGGGATAATTGCAGGAGCTGGGTGCAAAGCCTTGAACCTCATGTTGTCTACACAGCTGGCTCGCAACCCATGGAACCTTTCAAGGGGAACATTGGTCAATACTCAACAAACATTGCCTTGTGGTTCCACTTTTAGTAATTTACCTCATTTGAACATTTATTTGTAAACATAAAAGAATTCATAGCACCAATTATTTAAAATAAAACAGCAACAGCTGCATGTAAACATGTACGTGGTAAAGTTCCAGACATAAGGGATTTGTTAAGTGAAAGTCAACTTCCATGCTAGGCAGTGTTCTGTAGCAGCTCTGAATACCAAATAGTGCTATAGACACAAGGTCATGGGGGAAAATTATAAAATGCCATCAGTATTCTTTTTAAGTTTTATCGCATTTATTTTATTTATCATATGTGCATGTATTTGGGTGCCCATGTGCACAGTCCATGGCATGAAGTGAGAGTCAGAGGACGACCTTCAGGAATTGATTCTTTCTCCCATGTGGGTCCTGAGGACTGAACTCAGTCAGGCCTTCGGGTGCCTTTAACTACCAAGTCATCTCACTAGTTGTGATCTGTATTTAAAAAAATAGCTAAAATCAATATAACTATTGATATTATGCAATTTAAAAGGTTGTCCCTTAGGAGTGAAGGTTTTATCTTCTGTGTGGATTTCCATGTTCCTCTGTCGTTCGTAAATGAACAATGACATGTTTTCTGGCCTTATCTCTTTGTAAGTACTGACTCTGGGTATCAAGTGTGTTTTCTGAACCATCCGTCTCCTCCCTGGCATCATGTAGCTTCTTATCTCGGTTTGTGTCTCTTTCATCTGTGCTCTGTTAGTAAGGTCAAGGGGATGGTCCAAAGGAAAATTTTTTTCCTTTCAGAGATCACTGAACACTGACTCAGCCTTGGAGTTAAGTGATTAATGTAGTTTAAAAACAAACAAAAAAAATTAAAACAAATCAAACCAAAAAACCCTTGGAATAACTGGCTGTAGGAATCTTTCTCTCAAGAATTTTATTAACTCTACTTATGTCAGAGTAGATGGAGTCCTGGGAATGATTAGGATGTGAGTGGATATTTACATGAACCTTGAGGATGTAAGATCATGTCCTTTTAAGACTTTTTTCCCAAGTTCCTCTACTGTAATAAAAGTGATTCCTAAGTGTGGGAGCATGGAGAAAAGAAACGTGACCTTGCTTGTGAAGGGACAGGGAACAGAAGTCTCTCACCAATCTGGATTTCTGATTACCACTCAACAGCACTGAACATTTACTGACTTAGGAGAGAGCATGGTAGAACATTCTAGGAGGAAAGGTCATCTGAGCAGCTTGAACTTGCATGGGTTCAGTTTCATGCAGTTAAGTTCACTTCCTGTAATAGATGATTGTTTTTAACCCAAGATGAAGAAACAGTGTCAGTTGATATCCTAGCAATTTGTTCAAACCAGCCTAACTTAATGAACGTATTATTGCAAGTATGATTCTTATGGCAGACTTCAAATCATCTAGAAGTGTCACTGATACATGCACACAAACACAAATACCCTATGCAGGCGTGAATTGTCCCAGGTAAATTTGTGCATAGTCAACGATGTGCTCAGTTGAGGCTTAGGAGCCATTGTGATTGAATTTCACAGCAACACACTTGGCTGGGAATGAAGATGCTGAGTGTATAGACCATCATTTCTCAACCTGTTGGTTTCAACCCCCTTGGAGTCACATATCGGTTATCCTGCATATCAAATATTTGCATTATGATTCAGGACAGTAGCAAAATTACAGTCATGAAGTAGTGACAAAATAATTTTATGGTTGGGGGTTACCCCAACATGAGGAACTGTATTAAAATGTTGCAGCATTAGGAAGGTTGAAAACTACTGATATAGACTTGTTCTTGGAACACCTGTCTACACCATGGTACATGAAATAATAGTGGATGGTTATTTTTAAATACATTTTGAATATGTCTAGTTCTGTAACTGTTTTGCTATATCTACTTCTACAGTTATCTCTATATCATATTTATATATTTATGTGTGGTTGTATGTATGTATGGGTGGCCATTTGTGTGTATGAGTGTGTACACCACAAGGTGCATGTGGAGGTCAGAGGTCAGCTTTCAGATTTGGTCCTCTCCTTACACCACATGGGTGCCAGGGATCAAATTCAGGTCATCAGGCTTAGCTGAAAAGGTCTTCACCTGCAGATCCATCTAGCAGGCACCCACTGTTGTAAGTCTAGTGGTAGTTTGGGCTAATATCCTTTCAGATGGTATTCAAACACATTGGCTTTATTAAAACTCAAGAGAACTGTACCGTGTATCTCTCTGCTCCCACCCATTTGGAGCAGATCGTACCTTAAAAGATGAATGTTCCCCTGGGAGCTCTGCCTCAGCCACCCCCCTCACACTCCTCCCTCTCCAAACCCTGCCCCTCAGAAATCTCACCAAGAGTCAGAGTTCCTCAAGACTGTGCCTACAGGGTGTTTAAGCTCCAGTCCATAGACCTGCCACGTGATGTCTCCTCTTCCCTCGAGATCACCTAGGAATGCTTTACTCAGATTAAACCTGGTCCTTTACTTTTAATTCATCTTGATTTGACTTATTGCATGGGCAAAGAAACCTAATACCAGGGATTCAAAATACCTATCAATGAATTCTCTTAATTCTTCTAAAGACACATATGAAATTAACAAACAAGCTATTTTTAAGCTTTATGCTATTTTACCTGCTCTTTCTTTTTTCTTTCTTTTTTCCTTCATTTATTTCTTCCTTCTTGCTTTCCTTCCTTCCTTCTTTCCTTCCTTCTTTCCTTCCTTCTTTCCTTCCTTCCTTCCTTCCTTCCTTCCTTCCTTCCTTCCTTCCTTCCTTCCTTCCTTCCTTCCTTCCTTCCTTCCTTTCTTTCTTTCTCTCTCTCTTTCTTTCTTTCTTTCTGGAAGTTTCTGGAGTTATTGTTACAGATACCTGCTCTCCTTCTTCCTTACCCTCTGTTTTATACACCTCCAGAGCAATGCATTCCCCAATGCCAGCAAAGCAAAACCCAGAAAGATTTGGAAAACTTGGTTTATTTTAAACTTCGATTCCGTGGGGCTTTGAGCAGTTCTAAATTTGGTTTAAAACAAAAACAAAAACAAAAAAAACCTGTTTTCTCCTTCTAACCATCAGCTTGTTTTACAGTCCTCTGGACTTGATTTTCAGAGAACCTGAAGACCAACCTTGTAACTCATGATTTTACAAGGGTGTGCACGTGTCTATGGGTCATGCTCATGTATGTATCTTAAATAAAAATTAAATAAAAAAACAAACTAGGTTAAAACTAGTGAGACTCAAACCCAGTCTCATTACCCCCACTGTCCAGTGCTCGCTGTGGGCTCATACTGGAAGGAACAGTGGAAAACTGTCAGCAAATGGGTCCAAGGGTTTCAGAACTTTTCCTGTTTTAGCATATTTTTGAAGGCAGCAATCCATGCAGAATTTATGCACTTCTGTGATTTCTTGGTCACGGCACTAATACCTTTCTTGGTCCAGGTTACATGTACATAATGGAAATAGTATTTTTTTCCCACAGGTGCTTTTTAGCAAGGACAACAGTTATTTAATTAATTTTCATGAAATGGAACATTTGCATGAATGGTCTTGTCTCTGAAGATATTCGGAAATTTTCATGACTAAAATAATTTTGAATTCTCTAATAAATACGCCACATTTTTGCATAAACATATATTGTTAGTTACTTGTTGATCCCTGAGATCGATTTATTTTTCTTTCTTTTTTTTTAAATAAAGATTTATTTTTATGTGAATTGGTGTTTTGCCTGCATATCTGTCTGTCTGTGTGAGGGTACCATATCCTCTGGAGTTGGAGTTATAGACCGTCATGAGATGCCATGTGGGTGCTAGGAATTGAACCCAAGTCCTCTAGAAGAGCAGCATGTGCTCTTAACCTTGGAGCCATCCCCCCCCCC
>CABHPQ010156675.1:0-69529 GCA_902168405.1 Peromyscus aztecus | reverse complement strand
TGGCTGGCTTTTATCTCCTAAAATTAAAGGGAAGAAATGCCTGAAATATAAATGAAGAAATGTAAAATTCCTGAAATCTAAGAGAACCCTAGAATTGAACATCAATGTTAAAAGGATTTGAATAGATGAGGTAGATATTTATGGAAAGAGAGAAATACATTGCTGGAAAAGATCATATTTTCTCAAAAGTAAAAATAGTATATAAATATATACCTTTTCATGGGACATTTCTTCTTTATAATATTTTAATTATTTGATGAAAGTTATCTCAGTTGGAAATAATTACATAATATAATTGGTTTGTTAATTTAATACTAAACAACAGTAAAAGTAAATGACCTGATAATGTGAAATTTAAGAAATACCTAAGTGATTTTATGTACATCTATAGGATAATCAACAAATTTCCATGCTTAATGCATTGGATATGATTTTTTTAAGTAAAAAATATTTTATTCCATTTGTCAGAAGAAAGAAAGTACATGGCAATCTCTATGATCTGAATGATCGATTTTAAGCATTCTGAAGGACAATGATTCTTAGAACTAGAAATAGCACAGCCCCAGCAAATGGATCACCACAGTTGAAGCAGAACAAGGCTTTTGCCAAAGGCAAAATGAAGCATTTTTCTAACAACAGTCGCAGATCCACCAGGGCCCATTCTGCAGAAACTCCCTCTTAGTGCATGAGTTGTTTTAATATAACAACAAATATTACAAAATGTTTACCATTAATAAAAAATGAATTTAGCCTGAAGACAGAATATAAATTATTTGATATTTTTTACTTGTCATGATTAAATAAATACACAGACTAAACATGAGGTTGTTCGCAGTTACTTCCTGTTTGTGCTTTTTCAGGTACACAATAAATACTGTGGGATTTTCATAAGCTATAATAGTCATTCAATTTCCAAAATTATTTTTAAAAGAAGTTTATAACTACATAATAATAAAGGTGATTAACAATGTCTATTAATTATATTTTAATAAATTATTTTCTAATTTTCTACTCCTGAACTTTCAATTTAACTTTATGAGAAATGAGAGGGGGTGAGTGGAGAAAAGCTTAGTTTTTAATATGCTCAGATATTGATGGTTAATTTGCTTGTCTTGGTTTTCTTTCTTTTTCATTTTTTTTACCCTCATTTTGGAATGTCATATTAGAGAAGTATGAAACTTGTCATTCTAATATTCAAAATATATAGGATTGTAATTTTATTCCTTTAAATACACCAAAGCAATTTGAACAATGAATCAAGAGGAAGCATGTCTAGTTTTATAAATGACTTAGTGCAAAACATATACAGTCTTTAGAGAGGAGAAACAATATGGGAAATCCTATCAGCCTTATGTTTTCTAAATGCACATAACTGCTAAGATATTACTCTGGCATTTCAGTAGTGAGTGGGCCAAGGTGACCTTTGCTCTGAAATAGGCTTATCTTTTCTCATTTTTTATTAGTTTATTCAAAATTTCATTGAATGCATTTTGATCATTATTACCCACTACCAACCCTCCCAGATCCATACAAACTTGTGTTGTCTTTTGTCTTAAACTCATAAAGTACAGTTTGTGCCTCTAAGATATTATTGTGCCTACTACAAGAGAGTAGTCAGACCACCAGGTCTCGCACCCATAACGAAACTGACTCTCCTTCTCCTAGTACCTATTAACAGTCAATTGCTCCTGTGCTAGTGATCGGTCTTCATGCTGACCTCCCTTCTCCATGCTTGGATTTTGTTTGGTCTTAGCCTGGATTTCTGTGTACCATCTCACCTGCTGTGAGTTATCATAGGCGACTGCTCTGCTGTGTACAGGAAACACTGTCTCTATAACTGTATATTTTGATGTTGTGGTTTTCTCTAGTGGTCCCTGTGGGTTATAAGGAAAGATTTGGAAGGGAAAAGAGGAAGAAAGAAAGGTAATTATATTATAACCTCAAAAATTGAAAAAAAATGTAACAGATAAACTACTCTGGACTGACGGCATATGATGAAATACTGTTATGAAACTTATAAATCATGTTGGTATGCTGAAGAAATCATTGCTTATGCATCTAATGTTTTCTGGACCCAACATCAACAGAAAATCTTATATAACAGAAAGTGTGTGAGGACATAGCATTCTTTATACAAAAGCAGGAATATTGAAGCAATGATGTGGAAAATGAACCTTGACATTAGAATGCAGGTGAAGTGTTGTATGAAATGGCAAGGTAAGAATACCTGGAGACCTCTAGATTCATGCCACACTGTTTTGTACATTGTTAAAGGAAGTATAGCAGCTTGATAGTGAGCATAATTTGATTTAAAGGTTCATATATATATATATATATATATGTAATCAATATTGTCAAGATTCATTGTATTTTATTGCTATGACAAGTACATTTATGATTTTATACTATGTGAGAATGTATCAAATAACAATAAGTTCACAAGCTGTGGCAATTTCACTTGCAATAGTTTTACCAGCTTCTACCTTTCTTTGGTAACCTTTTTTTTTATTCTAATGTTAAATACTAATAGTGACTATTAGGTGAAACTAGTAGAGCTGAAGATCCTGAGACAGTGGAGAATTCTCTCCCCATATATTCCTTGGTGCATAGACCAAATGGTCCATGCATAATACAGCACAGCAAACATGTTTTTGTACAGGTATATATAGGTTACCAAACAGCTCCATGGAGTTAAAGAGACATAAACTGGGAGAAATTCAGAGAAATCCCTGGAGTTGAGATAACCATCTAGCTGGAAATCATTGGAGAAGATATGTTGCTGAAGATACCAGTCATAAACTTGTGCTGCAGAGTTAGCGAAGAGACCAGTGGGCAGATGGTATGGTCAGCAGGTCAATACAGCCTAAAGGAGGGTAGGCAAATGGCAGATTGAGTGGGCTGTGTCGACAGGAGAACCTAGTAGAGCTGAAGACCCTGAGACAGTGGAGAATTCTCTTCCTGTGTGTTCCTTGATGCACACACTGAGTGGTCAATGATGGGTCATTTGGGCCAACACCATTACAGTCCACTTTTTGGAGTTCAGATGAAGGAATTACACCCTTTCCTTGGCCTCTAATATTGAAGTTCTCTGGCCTGGTTTTCCTGATATGATTTTAATCCCCCATGTGTCCTATAGCATGAGTTCACACTGATAAATGTATAGGCAACTTACTGTCAGGCCAGGAATACTTCCATTATTACTCTGTGGTGTATAACAGACTGTGCTGGTCACATGGACAGGTGCAGTCACTCTCCATCCTTAAGAGTAAGTTAAATCAGCTTCTAAACTGGAGTATCATAGGGAAAGGTATCATCTGATAATAAATACAAAATACAGAATAGCTTATGGCACAGCACAGCCCTATCTAAACATTTATGGACTACTTGGATAACTGGGTAAGATAAATGATGTGTTATGCAATTTAAATTTTAGCCATGTTTTATTATGGAATCAAACTTTGGCTTAAATACTTGAAATCCTCATTAAACTTTTAGAAAGGGCTAGATAAATGAAACCTTCTTTGTATAAACTCAGGTACCCCACACCATGAGGAGTCTTTCACTGAGAATAACATCATTATTATATTACAACCTCAGACTAGCTGGCACTAAACAATAAGAATCTTAACAGAATTTCATATTGTGTATTAAATTTTTAAGAAGATAATATAATAATCATTCATTAAGTAATTTATTGTTTAGTACAATTTTCTACATTCTCAAGTGTCTACTACTATATTCATGGAGATTATGAGAGATTCTGTTAATCACAGTGCAGCAAATGGTAAACAGCAAACAGATTAGAATTACAATTCAGTGTTTTTATAACTATATGGCACTGATTGTGACACTTCAGTTTGTCCTCTTTTGGTGCTAATCACTCAATTCAGCATTTCTAAGACTGTACCAGCTCTCGAGAATTATATGTAAAATGTTGCCCCTTCATGTTTTTATTTTATGAATGAAGAAGATAAGCCACATCATGTATAATTGGCCAGGTAGCAAAGTTCCTAGCTGACCAGAAGTGAGACTGTAGGGAAGCCCCTTCCAGTAGTGAGATAACTGGTTTTGTTCAGGTAATGTATGAATTGCATACTCCTCTGCATATGCTTTATGAGAGCTGTCCATGTTCACTTCAGTGCAGAGCAAGCACATTCTTATTAATCTCCCACCTATTAAGGTTGTTGTTGACATACTCAGACTCTTCCTGACAAACTTCTCCAAGGGAACTGTAAGAAGTTCCTGTTTAGTTTCAAGTGTTATTTTGAATATCTATAAATCTACTCTGCTCTGACAGGCAGAGAGAGAGCGACAGGAACCTCAGACCTTCAATAAACCATCTTAATACACTAATTTTTAATTTCCATAGATGCAAAACCCAATTCACTGAAAGAAGAGATAGAAAAAAATTAACTAGCATTTCAAAATCTGTTTTGCGTGTAGATGACTTGTGTCAAGAACTTAGTATTTTCAGCAGGGGCCTTTAGCTAATCATTCTAATAATTGAGACCCTAATTTGTCTATATGAGACATTCTCCAAGTTGTGTTGGTTGCCATCAGGCACATAGGTTTAATGTATGAATGAAAACCAGTGTCTGTTAAATAGCTTTAGTAAAGAATATTTAATATTCCACAAATTATATATGCAATATTCAAAATATTCATTATATGAGTATTTGATACCACATATTACACAAGACAGTAGGTATGTTTATGGCTTTTAATATGGTAGTGATAATAAGGTACTGCAGAAGAAGTCAGCCCAAGAATGTCAAGGCTTTGTCATGCAGGAGATATCTAATGAGATCCAAAACAAATCAGAGTCCCAAGATAGGTGCTAATACTTTTGTCATTTTTTTTTTATCTACTTCTGCAGTCTTCACACCCAAGCTCCAAATTCTGATCCAATTTTCCTTCCGGGTTCTGTAGCCTCTTGGTCAGAAGTCAGACACTGGAGGGGATATTTATTTTTCAGATGTGGCTTCATCATATTGAAATGACTGAGACTATCTCATCATATCAGAACAAATCAGCAATGCAGAAAGCTTTAGGAGTGGAGGTAAAATATGGAAAAGACCCGACCATGCTCCTTCCCGATTGTATATCTCACTTCATCGTTCTCTGTGCATGGCAAGGTGTTCTGCTTAATGTTAAGGTAAAATAGATATATTTTAGGTAGATGGCATAGATATTCAATCGTATAGAATGAAAGTGTGGGTGACTATATGAATAAATCCATCATTATGTGTGAATCCAACCTTAGAAATGAATGTTTCACTGCATATGTAATTACTAAGGATGTAGCAACCAAAAACACCCTGAAGAGTAGAGCTTACCTGTATTGGATGCCTTCATAGGCAAGAACAGTGGATGAGAACAGCTTCCCTGTCTGCCATTCAGCTTTTGCCTTTCAACTCCATATAAGCTGTTCTCATCCACTGTATGAGCTATCAAATTTTACGGCAATGAAAAAAGATCCAGAAATGCATGGGTATGTCTTTTTGGGTTATCTTTGTGGCAGAGAGAGGTGTGTTATTAAAATGCAAAGAAGGAGAGATAGATTGTATGACAATATGGGACAATATTATTCTCTGAGCATACAATGCTCTGTCCTTGCTACACTGTGGTTGTTGTTTATAGAGGATGGGAGGACTTTGCAGCCTGACCAGTGACATGAATCCCAAAGCCCGTCATAATAACTAATGCTCACCTAAATGGCCTAATACTGGTCTTGTCTATGCAGTACAGCATATATTAGTGCCTGTTATTTATATTGATAATGAAATTAAAATGCCAAATAAGGTAAGTAAACATATATTAAATATCTATATTTCTGTTGCTTTAAAATCATAGGAAGACTCTTTTTTTTCTAGTGTACTATCACATGTAAATAAATTTGCAGGATTTCTTCTGTCTGAAAATCAAAACAAAACTAAAAACCAAAAAAACCAGCAACAACAAAGAATCATAGGGAGAATTGGAAAGTGAGTATGATTGGGGAATATTATGTGAAATATTCAATAAGAATTAGGTTAAAAAAAGAAAAAGAAGAAAACTATTGGTTATGGAAATAAAATGTTTTATGTAAAATTAAATGACAAATTCTACTTAAATTTTATTTATAAATATTTATAAATATTTCATTTTGAAATCAATAAAATAAAGCAAGTACTCTTTCAAAAGCATTACATGAAAGTTTTCTTAATGTTTTAAAATTTATGTGTGTGTTTGTGTGTTTATCTGTGTAAGTGCATGCCACATGTGCAAACCTGTGAATGCCAGATGAGGTATCAGATTTCCTGGAGCTGGACTGACATGAGACTGTGAGCCTCTGGACATGAAGCCTGAGAAATGAACTCAGGCAGTCTAGAAAAGTACTATGTGCTTTTAACCTATGAGCTTTCTCTCTAGCCCACAATTTTTAAATGCGTATAGGAGAATAAATTTTTTCAAAAAAGGTTCTTAAATAGTAATCAAGGCAGATTTATGTGGAACATACAAAGGATATTTTGATTGTCAGGCTGGAAAACACAATATTAAATTCATACTGTTTTAGAACATCAATAATTATAGAAATTATAATTTCATAATTCTAAAACCAACATAGCAGTAATTGTAATAATAATAATAATTATATAGTCTAATTATTATTAAACAATTTCTATATTATAAGGACTCCTCAATACCTTTGTAATACTTTTTTAAAAGATAAATTTTAGTTCACATAGACTTTCTCTTGAGTTCATAATGCAGTTCAAACATTATAATTCTGAGTGTTCCAAAGGCTTCACACAGTTCCAAGTGAAAAGGAACATGATTAAATATGGCTAATGGAAAATACACAACTATTATTTCAGATACATGTACATATCAAGAGAAAACAGAAAAATGTAGGACTCAGTGAAATTCGAGTGTGGAGTTGGCAACTATGCTGAGGAATAAAAAACCTTGGGGGCCTCAAATGATTCCTGCATGGCTGGTTCTCAGGCATGCTATACAGCTTCTTTCAAAGAAGAAGCCACCCTACATGAATCAGGAGAGTTCAGAGCTAAAGTAGCAGTTACCGCATTGCTAAATTCCAGAGTGGATACCCTTAACTTTCATATCCCATTACGCAAGATTACCAGAACATTTTAAACAAACATACTTTTGCAATGTCTTTTGTAAACAGTTGGTTTTGAGACTGTGCACGGCAATGAGAGGAGGGAGAAGAAGAGAGAGCAATTATGAATAAACAAAAAATAGGATTGTCCCTGAACTACTGTTTATCTCACAACTATGGTGCTTGTCACTTTGAGTTCAAGTTTTATCTCTCAAAATGAAATTTAATGTTATAAGATTCTTGAAACTAAGAAAGTCATCATGACTGAAAATGCAATGTTTATTTAATCCTCATTGGCATATGAGGGTTTTGTTGTTGTATTTTACAATTATTAATGAAAATGACAAATAGAAAATGAGTTGTATTGTTTCCTTAAAGACAATATGGCTTTTATCCTATGTTGACACGTGGAATAGAGTAAAAACAAACTTGGGAAGGTAAACAGAGAAACTAGGAGCAGTTAAGAATAACTTGGAGTGATATCTTTTATTTCTTCAGACAATATACCATCTAAATGCTTTCTAAAGATTTGTGCTACAAGCCTTTTATATATACGGGATTATTACAAAATGAAGAAAGCTAGAGAGCATGACGTAAGAAAGAAGAGAAAGAGAGAGAGGGACAGAAATAAGAAAGCAATAATCTGTTGAATCAAGAATTTGCCTGGTACTTTTCATGGGCAAATCACAGAACTGTTTTTCAGTCATATGAAATAGTTTTGGAAACACCCTGTGAACTGATTTCAGTGTCTTGTCTCCTACCCACAGAGTGATGCACAGGCTCAGAGGATGGTCTAGGAAAAGTTCTTATCACTCACATTGCATTATGATTATCAGTGGGATAGTAAGATATGATTAGGATTATTATGAGGGTCCTGTTTCTTTGATTCATCGAATTCTTTCTGCTCGTTTCAACTCCTCCTTGGAGGAATACATTTTTTGTTATTGATGGTTTCGCCTCACAGGGCTATTTGTGACCTGCTGGACGCGAGGATTTTGCTCTGCTTTCTGCTTTGGAAAAGAAGGCTCCTGCAACAGTGGCATTAATTTTCCTGTTGCCATTGATTTCTTACTGGAAAAGTTAGCACCTGGGAAAAGTACTTACCTTCATCTTTTCAAAACGGTGATTTCAGTGCAGAAATCTATCACATTGAAGAGTAGTAAATGGTAAAGGAGAACTAAAGGCAAACCTGTTTCCTTAATGTAACACCAAAGTGAACTAATCACTACTGTTAACACATATTAAAATAACAATTCCAGACATGGACCAAATTTACCGTTTATTTAATCACACATATTTATTTATAAAATTTTAATATGCATGTAATATTTAACTGATTACAAAAATGCAACTTTTATTTTCCTGTTTTTTCCCCAGAGTTATGGTCTTCCAAATCTTATAAGAATATGAATTACTTGTAGATCTAGTTAAAAGGCAGACCCTATTCTAGTAGGTTTTAATGAGGCACAGAGCCATCATATCTAACAGTCTTCTTGATGATATTATAGCTGATTGATTGTTTTCTGTTGTGGTGGTAATACACCATGAAAAAGACAACTTATAGAAGAAAGAGTTTGTGTTTCCTTGTGGCTCTCGAGGGTAACAGTCCTTAATAGTGGCAGGAGCAGTAAGCTGAGGGAACACATCTTAAAATGCAAGCTTTAAACACAGAGATCAAACTAAAGGTAACATGGTTTCACCAAACTCTCAAAGCCTGCCTCCAGTGACACACTACCTCCAACAAGGCCACATCTCTCCACCTCCCAAAACAACACCATCAACTATATACCAAATATTCAATCATCCCAGCCTATGGAGTAAATTCTCACTCAAACAAATAGACTAATGTTACAAAGAATTATTCTCAGTAGAGGAGAGTTGAGAGCCTGAATACAAGATTGTTTCTCTTGATGTGGCCTTTGCTTCATATTGCCATCTAGCATTCTCCGGAGGTCACTCATGAACAGGCTTATGTTCATCTTCCCAAGACTCCTGGGGTCTTCATGCTTTACTAGCTTCCATTCTCCAGTACCCATCTCTAAAACAGAACAACAAATGAAGAGCAAAAGAGTGAAGAGGGTCTCAGCTTTGGGTAGGCCGAATCACACGTTCTCTGCCTCTGCCAGACCTTTACATATCACTTGAATTGCTCAGTATCTTCTCTGAGTGATGTTTTCAGCCCAGGGTTTTCAATATAATAAAGGCAGGATAAGAGGTGCTCATTGGCTTAGAATTTGCTTCTCTCTGTGTTGCTAGGAACGAGGTTAGTCTGGTTCTCTGTAACAAGAAACTCCATTCAGCAAAGTCTTCGTTCAGAATGGGAAAGTTTTCCTCATTTTAAAGAAGGGCAAAGAAAAAGGCAAACATACCCTTGCTCCCACTTCTGAAGTGTGAGCTTTGAGTCAAACAGATTGTGAATTTGCACAAATTACTGTAATCTGTAGATGCTTGTGAGGCCTGGGAGACAACTGACAATATGACATCATCATTCTACAAATTTTATGTTCTCTTTCTGCACATAAGGAATAAGTGGAATAATTCTTTTTCCTATATATTTTTCCAGTAAGTTATCAGGCATCATAATTTGTTTATCAACTCTCATTATAAACTGATGGCAGACCTCTAACTATATGAATCTTTCTTTAATTTTAACAAAGTGGAACAAAATAAACAGAACAGTTCAGGACCAAGGCAAGAAAAAGACAAGATAGAAAATATTACGTTTGGAAAAAAGAAGTCTCAGTTTCACAGGTATCATGAGAGAGGTTTATAAAAAGTAAAAATTATTTCTACAATGGATAATAAATCCACGTTGAAACCCCATGGAGATGTTGGACCAGATTAAAACTATTCCTGCCACACTGATGACCTCAGTTCAACCCAAAAAAACCACATAGTGGAAGGAGAGAACTGACTTCTGTAAGTTATCCTATGTATTCTGTACATATAATGTGGCATGCACAGAGCTCCTCAAACACACAAATAAATATATATATATATATATATATAGTAAAAAAAAATGCTATCTTTAAAGCATTCAAAGCACTATTTAAAAGTTAAGAGAACCAACGTTTGTTACCCACAATGTAAAAACTTTGTCAGACATGCATATTTCCTAGGATTCTTTCAAAAGCAAAGCATATGTGAAAAACGCAGGCCGGCTTTATTTTATATCCATTGATCATTAAATTACTCATGCCATAAAAAGGAACCTGCCAAGGCTTTTAGTTGAGCTGAATGGATACCAGAACTTTGCTTTGTTGTTATTTTTTCCTAATATTTCTGGTCTTAAAAAGTGGCAAGTAAAATCATTTCAAAAGAGTCTAGTGAACAGATGCTCACCATGAAAACAGGTAGAGTGCACACATGCCTGTGTACACGTGCATGTGTGCATGAGCACACATGTGCGCACGCACACACACACATAGGATGAATATTTTTCAAGGCTTATAAAGCATTATTTGGAGTGGATCCTTTTACCCCTACCTTCTGAATCAGAAAAATTCTAACAATTATTAAAATAAGCCTGGAGAATTTTGAGCACCCTGGAATGTATGACTATTGCAAGAACATATCAAGTTAGTGATGTAAACAGAGGTTTAAGGCAGGGAATGTTCGAATTTCCATTAGACAGAGTAGGGGTTAATCCTGGGAAGAAAATCAGCATGAGCTCCATCCACATCTCTAACAGATGAAGCATCTGCTTCTGATGAAAGGCTTACAGCTGCGATCAATTTCAGCAGTTGCTGCAATACGCAGACTTAGGCACATAGTAAAGATGGGATAAAAGGATTCCGAAATGCGTTGTTCTCTCTGATCATTAATCGCTTGTTTAGTCATGAAGATTTTTGATATTTTACTACTGGTTTTTCACATACCTTCCTTTAACTTGTTGCAAACACAGGGGGAAGTGTTAAGGGATCACAAAAGGAGCCGCATTTTAGATTTTTTTTCTCTATTGTCTGAGAGTGCGATGTCACCAAGTTCAAGTACTCAATTCTCTAACCTTTTATTTCAAATAACAATTTACATCTAAACATGATTTTACTATGTAATGGAAGCTATGGAAATTTTCCAGAAATACTTACTGTACTTCCTTGAATTTGATGAATTTATTATGACTAATAAATACTTATCTTTGTAATCTTATCATCATCACCCCTGCCATCACTTCCCCCTCTCTTCTTAAAGAAATTTTGTTTCTCTTATTCTTCCTCCTCATTCTTATTCCACTCTTACTTCATCTTCAAGAGTGTCCTTAACCTACAAAGTAGTTCATAAATTTCTCTTCCACATTATGAACATGTAGAAAGACTTGTGTGTGACAAAATAATTTTCACGTTTTGCTTTTCAAGTATGGATGTTTGGGCACGTATAATAATGTTTGGCGTACATTAAAAATTATGATAGTGAAATTGAGAATTGATAGCTAGAGAAACTGTAAATTACAGGAAAAGAAACTGATGTTATAAACATATCTATGCTTTGTAAATTTTGATTAAGTAAAACAGAAAATGGAAAGCCCTTGTTGATTTCCAATGGGTAAAGGCTGACATTGGTGGTTAGATAAATATCAAAGGAAATTATTTTAGGTTTGTTTCTACAGTGAAATAAGGCCACCACATATCAACATGTGTTTTACTTCATTATATATTTGTATTACTCTCTATTTTACTATGCCTTCCAAAATTGTTGTTTCCAGCACAAATTTTGGAAGAGAAAACTAAATAAAACTGTTATAGAGCAAATGCTGAAAGTATAAAACTTTGGTAGAATCATATGACAGTGATCATAGTTGTAAATAGTGATAGATCAGATCACAGTAGTTAAAACTTTGTTTAAGCCAGGCGGTGGTGGCGCACCTTTAATCCGAGCACTCAGGAGGCAGAGGCAGGCGGATCTCTGTGAGTTCGAGGCCAGCCTGGTTTACAAAGTGAGTAATGCACAAAGCTACACAGAGAAACCCTAACTCGAAAAACCATTAAAAAAAACCAAAAAAACAAAAAACAAAAACAAAAAAAACAACTTTGTTTAAAAGAACTTTTACAAGGATTCTAAAAATAAAAGAGTTTCACATTTTCTAGTGATCTCATGGAATTTATAAAATCATTGCTATCAATGGAAAGAAATAGCCAATTTGGAAGTTCACCACCCCCAATGGAAAATTATATGTATCCAATATTTCTATGAAGGTGTGGTTTTCCAAGATCTCTCAGGCTTGGGGATTAACTTGCATTATGGTTGGATTTATACTATAGGAAAGTATAAGAAAAGACTTGAACAGATGCAGAGAGGAGAGAAATGTAAAAAGTTGGATATTAAGCAGAGGAAGAACTGATTTTGGTAATAAAACTGAAGAAGAGTGAAAACACTAAAAGAGAGTATAATTATGTTTAAAATAGTATTTGAAGCAGAAATTTGAATGATTCATAAAAATCAAGGAATTTATACCAGAAACAATATTTTGCTATAAATGACTTCTCAAAATTAATGTATAAATTGTCTACCATTTTTGAAGAGCAGTAATACTTTTTGCAACATCTAGTTTTTATTATATGTGTATAAATGTCTGTGTGCATTTGTATATGTGCATCACGTGCTAGTCACAGTGGCCAGAAGAGGGTGTTGGGTTCTCTGGGATGAGAATTGTAGAGTTTGCTAACACGATGTCTGTCATGGGAACTGAACATGAATACTCTGGAAGAGCAGCAGGAACTTCAGCACCATGGAGAAAATAAACTTCAATACAGTCATCTTTCCTAATAAAACACTGAATGATGGACTGTTTTAGTAGTAAAGAGAGGAATCAGTTATAATGGGTGGGTGTCACTAAAAAAGCACCCAGAATTTCACATGTAAAATTTTTCAGAATATCAAATTTAAAATAAAGACACACTAATATTTATTATTTCTACCAAGTGTCTCTCTCTCTCTCTTTCTCTCTCTCTCTTTCTCTCTCTCTCTTTCTCTCTCTCTCTTTCTCTCTCTCTCTCTCTCTCTCTCTCTGTCATACACACAAACACACAGAGAACATATTTAAATATATATATATATATATAAATACACAATATGCATGTATGTATATGTATTTCTTACTATCATCAGCATTTGCTTTTGTTTGATAGTCAAAGAGCAAACACATTGGATACTACAAAACATTTGACAGGAAAGACTAGAAAAATATTATACTTTGTTTTTTGGTGCAAGGAAATGTCAAGTTGTGACCATAAAGACCCACTGTAATACTGTTTCTTTATACACACACACAACTTTTTCATTTATATATATATATATATATATTCATTTTTAATAAATGAGATCTGTAGAAAGTAAGGTGTGCTATTTTTATCATCTTTATATTTTATACAGAGTCATTTTGGACATATGAAAATATGCATATAGGTAGGCAATGTCACTTGTAATTTAAGAATAACTGGGTCACTGATTATATAACTTGAAATATAATCAAATACAAATTAAAATTAAAGATATAAACTAATCATACCAGGATGTTTTCTTGTCTCATAAAAGGGTCAAATGCTATGTGGGACACACAGCAGGCACTTTCTCTTCATTATCATTAATACCAAATTTCTCTGACTTAATCAGATCTGCAAACAGTACCAGCTTAGACTCATAAAACCTCATTAACAAATCTACCAGCCCCAAAGGAATGGAAACACTTTTATGAGGGATCAGATGGGTATCAGTAAAGCATTGTAATTGTATACCTTTTTTTTTAATAAAGACATATGTTCTGTTTGTTATTTCTAACTAAATTATCAAAATATAACTTTGGATTGATCAAAATTGCTATCAAATTTTTTTCTTCTCAAAATATAATTCCTGTCCAGCCATACAAGCATTACCTTGAAGCCTGATAGAAATACTGACTCAGGCCTCACCCAAAAATCATGACTTTAACATCATACTCTTTGTAAATATCCCTCAGAAAAGAACATTTTTTTGCTGTCATCCGTTTGATACAAACTGCAACCAGGCATTGCACTAAAGAGGGAGCCCTTATGTTTGTGCGTAGAGTGTGCACGTGCAAGTGAATAGCACTTGTCAGAGTATTGTCACAGTATCTTTCTTTTACAATTGCAACTGAACTTGACCCTTATTGTTACTCTAATAATAACATACAAAAAATTTAATTTTCTTCAGGAAAGGATCAATTACCACATTTTGTTCTTTGTCTTATAGAAAGGGAACACAAACATGATCAGTTCTTATTTTATAGGATTTTGAGGTCATTTAATATGGGAATAATATTCTATGTGCAAGAATCAAGCCTCAGAGCAAATACAAAGGAATGACATAGAGTTTATTCAATTGTACTTCTCATAGACTTGATTAAAATCAGAAAAATTAAATGCTGGTAATGGGAGATTTAATCAATGTTACTGTGAGTATTATTAATCCAGTTTATGACAATGTAAATATTTGCCCATCCGCATGAGTACATTTTAATTGAAAAAGACCATAATGAGACAGAAGTTGTTCTATTCGACTGAAAGAGAAATAAAAACCCAAATTAGTAGAGAATTGTGATGTAAATAGTACTGAAAATATCACTCATTGGAAGCTGTGTTTCCTTTCAATTGTTTCTAGGATAACTGGTATAATAGTAAAATTTATCACCAAAAATAAACCATTTATGTTTCTTGCAATCACTGAAATGTAGACATATTTGCATTATATTGTAATATGATTGTTTTTCACAACTTACTATAATTGATTATTGAAAATACATACAGTACCACTTGACATTTCTATGTGGAGTACTTGAGAGTCAAATACAATGCAATTAAGTTATTGATTGGGCAATTAGAGTGAACCTAAACCATCAAGTGGTTTTAGTTGACAAGATGAATCTGCAGCTAAAATAGCAATTCTACCACAAGGTGAAGAGGCTTAATTCAACAATTCCAAAGGAATCATTGATTTCCTTTTGATGCCAAGCCCTGCAATAAGCACTAACATAGGAAGATTAGCCAGGGTGTGCTGAAAATCACGATCTCTCACTAGTTCTATCATCAGAATCTCTGTCTCTGGGGCAGGTTGCATCCTAACATTACTGCTTTTAAGAAAGTCATTATTTAGTTTACTAGCTGAAGACATGAGTTCAGACAACTATATGTCAAGTTAAAAGAATATGGAGGAATTTTAATCAATTAGGTGGGATACAATTATTGTAGATAGTGGTAGGTGACCTGAGGACAGACGTCAAGAACTCTGTGATGTCTTTTTCTTTCATGGGTCTTATAACTTTTCCAGAAGTGTTCATACTGTTGTATTGATTGGATTCTTTTCCTCGTCCAATATTTTGCTATAACATAGTAAGAATACTACCTAGTAACACATACAAATTTTGATTTGCATATATAAAATCCTTATTCATCTTTTTTACCATAAAAATTCATTACAGCATCAAATCTTTATGTATATATACATAATCTAGTGTATAATATAATACATTATATAATACATTACATAATTCCATGTCTGTCAGTATCCATATGACTTCTCTAATTTATTTATATTTAATTCATCCTTATTTCTACCCCTATATCTCTCATTTCTATCTTTATATCTAACTTCATCTTCATCCCTTGTCTCTCTTTCTATCATCTTTTTAAACTAAATTGTCTTCAAACATCATAGAAAATGGCATCTTGTCCCAAACAAAAACTCTTGGTGATAAGATTAAAACTCGATATATAATTGTTTTCAATCCTGACTCTTAGATACATTATCTGTCTCTTCTGTTTCCACACACTGCTGCTTAGACATTGGAATTCTATATTTACCCAGGAAATCTCATATGTGTTGTATTCAGGTAAAGCATAAGTAAGGAATCTTTTTTGTCATTGTTGTTTCTGCTGTTCCTATTACAGTATAGAAATCCATTTGGCTGCTGCTTTTTTGGAAATATATTTGAAAAGTAATTGTTCAGGAATCTACAAAGCCCAAACTAGCAAGCATAGCTTTCTTTTTTAATACTTTGTGTATAGTGTGTGAGTAGTTTGCCTGCATGTGTTTATGTGAAATGTGCATGTGCCTGGTGCCTATGGAAGTCAGAAGAAGGAAAATAATGGAACAGACAGATGCTTGTGAGCCATGTGATGTATGTGTGCGGAATGAGTCTTCTCCACAAGCAAGGGACACTTTTCTCTACTGAACTGTCTCTCTAACCCTAAGCTTGATTGTTTTGATTTTATTCTTTTTGTTGTGGGGGGGATTGACACTTGTGTAAAAATAGTTTAAAAAAAAGATTAAATTAAGAATTGCAGGGTGGCTTGGGAAAGAGGGCTGGTGGGTGGGAGGAGGAAGGAGGGGGGATCTGTGGATAGTATGTGTAGTGAGTAGAAAATTTCTTAATAAAGAAAAAAATAATGAAAAAAAATAATTGTCTATGTGAAATTAAAGTATCAGGGCAACATGAGAGACATACACTAAATAGTTTGATACCTTCTATCCTAAGCTAAATTATTCATAGCATATGCAAAACAAAGCCTGTACTCACACTATTTGTCATTGTCTGTATAAATCTCAGTCTCGAAATTCCTTCTCCATACAGTTAGTGAATGTGTGTGTGTGTGTGTGTGTGTGTGTGTGTGTGTGTGTGTATGTGTGTGTGCATGAACACATGTGTGTTACTTTATATTTTTCCCAGATGTTGCCTTAGGATAATATGGCTTATTCTATTACACCCACTTTCTTTAGGGTATTAACATTATTTAAATGTTAATTGTATAGATTTCTACTTGAATTGCACCTTATGATTGGAAATTCTTTAAAAAGTTGTGCTTCATTATTATTTGTAGTCAAGATGTGGGTGGGGTCTCAGAAAGCAAACCTCAGTTACTCCTGATTAGAACTCCGTGTTTGACAATATATGCCTGCTCTCAAGGATATGTTGGTCTCAACTGGACCCAGGAATCAGTCTTTTGCTGAGCAGAACTAAAAGAACGTGAATAAGAATGAGGCTGACAAGCTAATCTGTAGGAAGTGCAACATGAAATTGTGAGCATAAACCTTTTGACAATGCTATACTGTTTTAGGAAAGAATTTTATACAGCCCAACTGCCTGCTCATTTGTAATGTTTCACGTCGCTCAGTTCGGGCAGGCTACCAGGTCACAATTCTGTGACATCTGAATAAATTTTGTAACCAACTGGGGAATAGTTCACTTTTGGTTGATCCCAGAGTTGATGGTCTCCATTTATGGTTAAAAATGGAGGATAATAAATTATTTTGATTTAATGGTTATGGGTTTAGAGTGCACAATTTATTTTATTTTTTCAGACCCATAGAATAACTTCACTGGATTCTACTTAAATCTCTTCCCAGAGGAAAAGAAATTTAGTAAGAGTTGGAAGTGGACACTGGCCCTGGGTGGAGACTTCTGTTTTCTAGGCTGCTAGCATTATACCAGGGTCTGCTAACCTGGGTGGCCATTTTTAGTGTGGACATTTTTCGAAGGAAGTAGACCGAAACCACTAAACATATTTGCTCCATGAGCTAAACCACAATAAAACAGAGGTCTCCTGTGGATAGCTTTCCTCGCCCTTTGAATTCAGTTCATTTTTATTTTATTTCCATAAGAAACAAATACCCTTTAGAAAGTTTCTCTTTGAAGTTTAAAAGTAGTTGTGTAAGTGCATGAATGTCTGTGTATCCAGAATGCAATTATATACAAGTATCTGCTGAGATGATGAAATGGCCAAGTGTTTCCTGAGAGCAGCCTGGCCTCCTCTGAGAGATGGAACATGCCAGACTCTATATCCAAGCTGGATGGTCAATCATCACTTGCCTATTCTAAATTTGAATGCATGGGAGGGGAGGAGGTTTAAAGTGTTATACGTGAGTAATGTTCAGACTCTAAGAAAAATGCAATATTGTTCTAGGTGTCCATTTAACAACAAATGATTTTTTTCCTGGATTTCTTCCAATCTAACTGTAACTTTTGAACAGTCTTCAAAGACTCTGCCTGATCATGTCATCCTCTTTCCTCACTTTTCTACTGTAATCACATTTAGGTTCTGTTTCCCAAAATATTATAAAGCATCCCAGGTGGTTAGGACAGAGATGCTGTAGTTAACACAGAGGTTGAGCAATCAAGGAAGCTCACCTGAGACCACAATCAGAAAGCAACTGAATGCATGTTGGCCCCGGTATGATACCCACGCTTGACAGCTGTGCTAAGCCTGGCTATATTGAAGACCAAGGTTTGCCTCCTTCCTTATTTCAGTGTTAATGTATCTCTCTTTCTCTTTCTCTCTTTCTCTGTGTATGTGTGAGCATGTCTGTTTGTGCTTGTGTGTCTTATGTGTGTCTAAATGTCTGTATACTGATGCATACCTAACTATATATATATATATATATATATATATATATATATATATATATATCTTTACATCTGTCAAAGTATAGGTGTTGTATGGTAGTATGATTAATTCACCTAAAGTGTATATTTCATATATGAAAATCATTTAAGTATGAACTCAAGACAAATGTACCAAAACATTTAAAAAATTTGGAATGGTTCTCACATGTTGTATTGTCCCTATGAGAAAGAGGTATGACTTGTCCCCTGATAGATGCAGAGGTGAGGTTTCTTAGAGTATGCCACGTTATGAGGAAGACTACCAAGATGCTTACATAGTTAGACATGTCAATTAGCAGAGCCCTTAGCTTAGTAATAATGCTTCACTAGTAACTACACACACACACACACACACACACACACACACACACACACATGAATTTGGGATATTGGTATATTTAAAAAGGAAATAGTTATTTATATTTTTATCAAATATGAATTTTCTTTAACTAATATAGTTAAAATATATGCCAATTGCTTTTTTCAAAATATCATCTTATTCAATAGTGCATAAGAGATGTTTTCATATTTTGAAAACACTATGAGACTATGTAAATAATGTTCAAAGAACACATATATTTATATCATTTTACTTTAAAACAAATGTCAATAGGAATGCCAATAAATTGGAGAGATCAATTTTTAGGTAAGATATGTTCTGTATGTCAATGAATCAGAAAATACCTGAATTGGTTCATTTTTTTCTAAAAAAAAAAAAAATATGTTCTTGACTTCTTTGGTTTTCAGTCTATTATGAGAGAAGTTGATTAACATCCAACCACGGTGTCCATAACAAAGCTGTAATAGAGGATTCTGCACAGAGAATAATGCAAAGGTCAATTTCCAGTCAATATTCAGTGCCTCTGCTGGTGGTGGACAAATTTCTCTTTAGAGAGCTGTTGCTGCTCAGGGCAAAGACTATTTAATTATTAGTGATGATGGTGAATTGACCTGAGCTCCACCGTGTCACATAGGTCAGACATAGCTCTCCACAGTAGTGCCATGTTGCTTTTTGACCTTTTCTAGAGGCAGAGGCATAGGATGATTTCGAGTGACTTCAACATAAGCACTTGCAATTGTCTTGAAGCATCTACTCTCCTGGAAACATAAAGAGCAGTTGTGATACAGTCAGGCAGCCTTCTGCAACAGAGCCTATTTTGTTCTGTACAATTAGTCTGTAGACCCCCACATGTCCACAATCATAAACCACACTCTTCTCATCCATGCACATTACCACCTATGCCCCAGTGGTAAGTGAGGACTAAAGCTTGGCCACTTTGGGGGGCACTTGGAAAAGAGCAATAGAATTCTTAATCATCCCACTTCTTGATGATGGTACTACTCACCTCCAAATTAAGTGTGTATTGTCAATCCATATTTATCCTCTCAGAGGGAATAATTTTATTGATTGAATTAAGAAGATGCTCTGCCATGATTTGCCCATCACCCTGTTAGAACGCCAGCTGCATATCACTCTATGACTTAAACAAAGTGACACATGGATGATAGCAAAGCTGAATTTTCTAGATAGATTCTGTGTCAGTGAAAGAAAATTTTCTGAGACCAAAAGCCAGGCTGGATGGGAAGAACTGTCTGGGAGTTCGATTTTACTTTATGCTGCTTTTCATTGAAAATAGCACAGCATCATAATGAGTGTTATATATAGTAGAAGATGGACTATTTAAAATATATTTTTCTCTTTGTAGCTGATTCTCATATCTCTGTGCTTTTAACTTTGTTTCTAATTAATGTACCAGAAAGAATGCTTAATAAATATGCTACTTCACATTTAGTAGTCAAGTTCCCAATATCCAGCACTAATTAGACTCTCAAAGCAAATAGTGAGAAATGTGCAAAGGTATCTTTTCTCTAAAAAAATATCTGCATAGAGGCAAGGGGATGAAATACATTGACTTACATATTAGGCTTTGTCTGGGGATATGGGTGGCTGTGTTCAGTGACTTAACCCCATTAAGATCATCTTGCTGATTCATCCCTGAGCAATGATGAACATCCGTGGACACAGAGTCAATATTGTGAAGAAGATTAGAGGACAGGGAACTGGCCTTTCATTTTAAAGATTACACCAATTTTGAGTCATGATTCAATGACCTTAGCCCCAAATGAAAATTCAAAGTACATGGTGGTACTGCAAAGATGATTAAATTTATTGGTGGAGGTTAATGAGACTCCTTAAAAGGGATAAAAAACCCAATTTTATAAAATCTTTAATAAGGTCTTTTTTGGCATTTGAAACTGTAGAATTATCAACACACATCTGTTTTTATTACTTTTCAAAACATCTCACCATTCTACTTTCTAAGAGAAATGAAATATATTAAATAGTTTCATTAAACAGAAAGACTGAAATATAATAACACACTGTTCTGTTCATTTTACTCATAATGAAATAGCTCCTTTTGCATTCACATATAAAGAATGGATTTTCCTTGATTTCTAGTGAATATTTTTCTATTTTATGATGCAGACAAAACAAAGTCAAAAATATATTTTGACAATATTTTTCCTTTCTAATCCAACATATACACCCCTCTTTTATATTTTCTCTATCCACTTAGATGCATGAATATACTCATATGGGTATATATCCATATGCAAATAGACATAGCTACCTTTTTCTTTGAATTCTCAAATTTCATCTGATGTACACTGAGTATATATAACTGATTGTTTAAGTTTCTTATTTTTGCTTTTGACTTTTTAAATAAATTATCTCCCATCATGTGATCTGTTCACTTATTACACAGAGATTAAACTCTAAATTATTAATTGTGTATTATGTGATAGGTAAAAATAATATTAATGGATTGATCCTGTCTTCATGACTTAGTCTCTTCTGGAATTTCTGCAGGAAAATATGTAAATAGTATTAGCTAAAAAATAGGATGTATCACTCTGTGGAAAAGGGCAGGAATAATATTATGGCTGGGAAGCATGATAACTCTCAAGAGAGATGTTGGGCCAGACCATAAAAGTCTTTAACAGAATTGTAATAGGATTGAATTATGCTCTGAAAGCAAACCATGGGAGAAATTTTTTTGTGTTTATTTATTTGTTTTGTTTGTTTGTTTTCTGGCAAGAGACATATTCTGACTTATTTCTCAGGTCATCAAATTTCCCAGCAGTATGCAAAGTAGAGCAGCACCCTAAGAATTTGGCCATTGAGAAGACCATGTATGAGGTCATAACAAGAGTTCAGAAAGTATACAAGGAGATCATGGTCTTTCATTGACTTTAAGAAAATATTCTAACAAATTGAAAAAAAATCAAATCAAGGATATATATGTTGGAATAAACACATTTGAGATAAATCCAAGCTGAGCAGGGAGGATGATTGGGCAGATGAAGAGAGTTCAAGCTGACACAGGAAGTAGATGACGAATAATCAAGTATTTGAGGGAAGTCAAGGAGCCATGTGTTCATATGCAACACTGTGGATGAGGAGCCAAAGGTTGATATCCAAGAGGCCTGATACGAAGGAAGATGGCAGAAACTGGGGCAAGAAGATGTTGACTATAAGATTGGGGATGAAGAATGGAAGCCACAGAGTAATCAGCTGGAGTCAGTGGGACAAGTAGGCAAGAACTCATCATTCAGCAGAGCTCACTTGTCAAGGCCAGGAAGATAATAAGAAAGCCTGTTTTTGATTTTGTTTTTGTTTTTCCCTAAGAGAGACAGAAAAGGTGTGGATTCTAGTGGGAAGAGATATATGGAGGAACTAATAGGAGCAAAGGGAGGGGAAACCAAAATGCTGTGGATTATGCTCATTGTTAATAATAAAGCTGATTTACTGATTGTTGTACAGGAAGAGAATGAGCTTGAGAGCCAGACTAGGAGAATTCTGGGAAGAGGAAGGGCAGAGTTTGGGTAGACTCTAGCCAGTCACTGAGGAATCAAGACATACAGAAAATGAGGTATCAAGCCACAAGGCATGTGGCTAAACATAGATAAGAATTATGGGTTAACTTAAATGTTTGAGCTAGTTAGTAATAAGCCTGAGCCATTGGCCAAACATTTATAATTAATACAAGCCTCTGAGTGACTATTTGGAAATGGCTGTGGGATGAGGAGGGACAGAGAAAAGCCTCTGGTTACACCATAATCTGAAAATATTGTGTGAAACAATGTATTTTCAATAAAAGAAAAAAATAAACATAATATTTTTCACTTAGGAAAAATCAGCTGAATATATTTAGCCTGTCCATGAATAGTATAATATTTTTTTCCTTATGTGGAATTGAAAATCTGTTTGGATACCATGCATAAACTATCCTTTACTTCAGTCTAACCCACTTACTTTCATCTCATTCAAAGCTTGGATTTATTTTCTCCATCCTCACCTGATAATAAATGTGAAGAGATTCTTATTTTAACTAACACCTTGGAAGCTAATATTCTGAGGAATTGTCTGGAAGTCTAGTTTTTACTGGGCAGTGGTGGCGCACACCTCTAATCCCAGCATTCGGGAGGCAGAGCCACGCAGTTCTCTGAGTTTGAGGCCAGCTTGGTCTACAGAGCAAGATCTAGGACAGGCACCAAAACAACACAAAGAAACCCTGTCTTGAAAAAACAACAAAAATATGTAGAATTTTGACTCTGTAGGTGAGGAAGGATAGTATGATTCTATCTAAGAACTACAGGAATGGCTGATCTTTCTGGATCAACCTGGAACCGTTGTTAGAGTAGTGAAATGTAAACGCTACAGAGCCTTCCAATCCGGTTACATGAACGAGTGTGGAACTGGGAAACCAGACCAAGACATATTGTTAAGCTTACTGTGCTCTGCTCCCCTCTTTCTCCCCCCCTAATCCTTATTATACCCTCATCTCTCTCTTCATGTTTATTATGATAAAGGTGGTGAGGAAATAGTATTTTGGGAAAACTGTATCCTTTCAAATTTCATGCAAACTGGGATAGAGATGACAGGACAAGAGGGATGGCTGGATCCACAGTGTTGGTGATGTCCTACCCAGTGAAGGACACAGCCATATTTGAATAGGTGTAAGATGCTTACTGCCTTCTACTTTAACTTGACTGGGTTAATCATCTTAGCATCCTGACAGAGCTGTCATTATCCAATGATTTAACAAACCTGAATGTTTAGAAAATAAAATGAAAGATGCTATGGCCCCTTTGTTACTTTTCTGAAACAAAAATTGCACCCAAAGCAAAATGCACTGTTTTGTCCATAACACTTAAGGGTATTGCATAGAGAAGACTAGTTCCAATGTCATTTGAGAGACATATTTGTCAGTGTATCTGACTGTCTTAAAGAGCTAAGGTGAGCCCAACTTAAATACACACAGCTTCCATTATTCCAATACTTTCCTTTACTGGGAATAATTTTTCAGAGCTTGTGCCAGATTTTGTGGCCAAATTGAAAACCACACTTAAGTTCAGCAAGTATTACACTTCCCAAATTGGCCCTTCAGGGACCAAAGCATGGAGGAGCAAGCAAAAGAATTGTGTTTGTGAACAGGCACCCACCTAAGTAAAGCTGACCACAAAGAAGTCATTAAAATAACACAACAGTCATCATTTATGGGAAGAATTTCGAATGTTATAAGGATTGCTGAAACATTGGGAGAAGGAAATAGCATTGGTTTCATGTGGATTGAGGATGACATATTTTATATCAGGTTGTATCTGCAACAAGCCATTCCTCTTGCTTTATCCCTTAAGAAAATATTCTCATTTATCAGGATTCAATTCGATTTCAGGTTTGTTGTATTTCTTGTAGCAGGAATCTTAAATGGTCTTATTAATAAGATCAAACTTGCTGGGCAGAGGTGGCGCACGCCTTTAATCCCAGCACTTGGGAGGCAGAGGCAGGCGGATCTCTGTGAGTTCGAGGCCAGTCTGGTCTCCCAAGCGAGTTCCAGGAAAGGCGCAAAGCTACACAGAGAAACCCTGTCTCGAAAAACCAAAAAAAAAAAAATAATAATAAGATCAAACTTGAGGCCAGTTATTGGGGTGAAGCTGGAAAATCAGAGAGACAGAACAAGCCACAGCTAACCTCACCTCGCTTGATCCTCAGCTTGGCTTGTTTCCTCAGACTGGAAGCCTCTGTGTCCTCATATCCAAATGGCTCTCAGCTGAACTGTGCTGCTACAAGCCTGAAAGCTTAACCAGCCAAATGCCTAACCAGCCAAATGCTTCTAGTTTCTGGTCCTCACGCTTTATATATCTTTCTGCCTTCTACCACCACTCCCTGGGATTAAAGGCTGCCTTTCTGGGATTAAAGGCATGAGTCACCATGCCTGGCTGTTTCCAATGTGACCTTGAACTCACAGAGATCCAGAGGGATTTCTATCTCTGGAATGCTAGGGTTAAAGGCATGAGTGCCACCATTTTCTAGCCTCTGTATCTAGTGGCTGTCTGTTCTCTGACCACAGATAAATTTATTAGGGAACACACTATTTTGGGGAAGACAATACCATCACAATTTCTTCTACAGTAACTTTGTTCTTATAAAGACCAACACACAGATCCAAGCAGTCTTCTTGCTTTAGTTCTTTCAACATTTAATCATTATCAATTGATTCTCAAATATTCTTTAATAGTGAATAGTTTTAAGACAACTTCATTTGTGTATTCTAAATAAAATTTTATTGTTTTCTGCTTCATGCTACATGGTTGGTAGTTGGGTAGTAAACCACTTAAAATGTTCTTGTGTTGGGTGACTTTTCCTGGAAAGACAAGAACAAAGATCTCAACCCCTGAAATTGATCAGCAATGACAGACAAAAGAAATTATTTTTCTCAATTCCAGCATCATGAGCCAATGAGTTTACTGAGGTTGCTTACAAGAGAGAGCATGGACAAAGGGTATTTGTGGGAATATGGCTGACACAAAGGAGTCAGGGCTGTTGAAGAGCCCACTCTAGCATGCACCATAACTCACTGTATATCTTTGGAACTCCTTGCATGTTCTTCAGGCATATCAATCAACCTATGTAACTATGGATGTCTCATGTATATGTTTTTTCATTCTCAGGAGCACTGAGCTTTATAAATTTTATTTACTTCCTGAGTCTTGTAAGTTTCATGTACTTCCTGAATCTTCCTTCAGGAGAAAATGTTTCAGTTCAGAGGAATCAACTAAACACCTTCTTCAGGAACTTTCACAGTAGCTTATTAAAACTGATATACAATCTCTCAAAATTGTATCATTATGAAAAAATAAAAGTTTAAAAAGATAGACTTGGAGGCCATACTGAAATGTGCTGGGATGAGAGAGGAAGCCATATCACCAGAAATTATAAGGTTATCCTGAACAGAGTAAAGAGAAAATTCAAAGAGCTGAACCCCCTGTGCTTCTAAAATGGTAACAGGGTGCAGTGAGGTGAAACAAGGAGGTCTGGGAAACATCTCCACACTGTTATACAGGGAGAAAACACAGGAAGGAAAGAGAAAAAACCTAATAGGCTTCCAACGCAAACAAAATCACACAGAAAATTCAGTCTCTTAAAGCTCAGTCTCTTAAAGCAGTGGTTCTCCAACTTCTTATTGCTCTGATCCTTTAATACAGTTATTCATGCTGTAGTGACCCCCAACCATAAAATTATTTTGTTGATACTTCATAATTGTAATTTTGCTACTGTTATAAATTGTAATATAAATACCTGATATGTGATCCCAAAGGGTCGCAATTCACCTGTCAAGAACCACTGTCTTAAAAGATACTAGATGAAAGCATCTGTTTATATTTGTGGATCTCAGCACACATAACTGTTTCTATCTTTCTTTGTAACAGTTTACTTTTCTTCTCACCTTATAGCTGGGTAATTTCAGAGTTAACCTGTAGAAAGAGGTTATGAATGAATAATCACAGTGCTGCTCTTCCTAAGACCAGCTTCATTAACCTGAAGGATTGGTCAAGCAGATGAGAATGTGAGAAGAACTGATAGTTTCTTTTCTTCACAAAATTCTGAGTATAAAAGGAGAACTTTCAGGAAGATATAGTATTCCCATTCTTGCCTTTTCCTCTAACATTTCATAGGTTTGGGTTTATGTAGGAAATGAGTCAGGCCAACACAAGAGAGAGCCAAGTCTGTGCAAGGCCCATATGCTACTGGGGCCTGGAGCCAATACATCAAGTAAGTACCTATAAGTACCTGAGAATATCCACATCAAATTCTAATGAGAGCAAATGGCTCAGCTGGGCCAAACAGCCATCCTCCGCATATCCATTTTGGTAATTACACTCTGGAGATAGGCAAGTTACAGTAGCTAGTATGACAGATAAGCTGTGTCCTACTGTCCTACACTCCTTTGTCATAGGACTTCTATGCCAGTCAACAAGGTACCAAGAACATGCGACTCTCTATACAGTCAGCATCAGTAATGAGTCTACAAGACAAAAACATCACCTAGATATCATGAAGCTTGATAATGGAGGGAAACGGAAATTCTCAGATCGACCAAATTGAATCACTGTGGATCTTATTCTAAGTCCAGCTCTGACCATGTGGGAGAACAGTGAATGACAACCTTTTGCCTTTCTCACACATACTATTCTCCTTGGACTTTTACTGTAAAGTTTTTTTGTTTCTGTTTTTTGTTTTTTTGTTTTGTTTTGTTTTGTTTTGCTTAAGATTTTATACAGGGTTTACCAAGCTGATCTTTCCATCTTGCCACCAACTTGAAGGGTGAATTTATCCATGTGAAAGTCATGAAATTAGATAATATTTTATAAAACATATACAATATTTTGTATCTTAAAAATTATTTTAAATTTGATTTATATTTATCTCATAAGTCTATAATAATTGTATAAAGGGACTCCATTGTAATATACCCTTTCTATAATCAATTTAATTAATCAAATATTTCTATATCCCTGACAGATATATAGTCTAGTGAAAGAATAAACAGTATCTAGTAGACATCTGGCATGCATTATCACCCAACAATGAATTCCTCATATTGTCGTACATTACACAATCTCTTTTCATTGCTTTATGCTTCCTGAAGGAAAACCTATTTTTCTTCAAGCAGCAAGGAAGTCACACTTTTGAACTCATAGCTGTTAAGAAAGCATGCATAAGGCCGGTACAGTCAACTCAGACAAAACACGAGCACAGAGTGGAGAGAGGTAGGACATACCATCACTAGCAAAGCAGCTACTAGCCATTGATATCTATGGGAGAGGGAGCGTCAGTGCCTTAAAGGGGTGGCCATGGGTAGAAGGACCCCACTCCAGATGGAGACGAACACGTGGGCAGCACAAGCTATACTTCACCACTTTGATTGTGGTTTTGAATTATTTAATAAAGTGAAAGGACACGAAGTTGGATGAATCAGGAAGGAGAGAGGACCTGAGGGGCCTTTGGGGAGGGAGATGAGTAATATCAAAATAAGACCACAAAAGAACTAACAGAAAGTACATGGGAGGGAGGCAGTGCCAAGTTTAGCCAGGAATCTTGTTCATGCCTGTGTTCTGAGCTCTCAGGAGGCTGAGGCAGGAGATTTGAGAGTTACAGTACAGCCTTGGGAGTATATAGTGAGACTTTATCTCAGAAAAGAAAGAGAAAGAAAGGAAGAAAGAATGGACAAGAAAGCATACAAGCAGACAGAGCAACTCCAATACAGATCCAGGAAGTGTAAGCTCATTTCTACCTTAGGCCTTTTATCAGTCCAGATTCCCTTAGTGCAAAGATATTTTCATTTCCCTAATGAATTCCTTACAAAAATTTTCTTCCTAGTTTAACTCATATGCTACCTAGTCAGATCATATCTACATTCTTAGTTAGGGTTACTACTGCTACAATGAAATTCCATGACCAAAAGCAAATTGAGGAGGAAGGGGTTTGTTTGGCTTACATTTCCTCTGTTCATCCTCAAAGGAAGTCAGGACAGAAACTCAAACAGGGAAGGAACCTGGAGACAGGAGCTGTTGAATAGGTCATGGAGGGGTGCTGCTTACTGGCTTGCTTCCCATGGCTTGTGTATCTGCTTCCTTATAAATCACCCAGGACCACCAACCCGGAGATGGCAACATCTACAATGGACTGGGCCCTCCTCTTTCAATCACTTTAGCTTAGGCTGTTCCCTAACGGTAGCACAAATATTAAAAGGTCTTATTAATAAAAACAAACTTGGAGTCAGGTATTGGGGTGAATGCTGGAAGATCAGAGAGACAGAACAGGCCACAGGTAACCTCACTCACCTCACCAGTTCTTCAGCTAATCCTGTTTCCTCAGCCTGGAAGCCTCTGTGTCCTCATCCAAATGGGTCTCAGCTGAACTGCTGCTAGAAGCCTAAAAGCTTAACCAGCTCTAGTTCCTGGTTTTCATGCCTTACATACCTTTCTGCTTTCTGCCATCACTTCCTGAGATTAAAGGCATGAGTCACCATGCTTGGCTGTTTCCAGTGTGGCTTTAAACTCAGAGATCCGGATGGATCTCTGCCTCTAGAAGGCTAGGATTAAAGGTGTGAGTACCACCATTTTCTGGCCTCTATGTCTGTCTAGTGGCTGTTCTGTTCTCTGACCCCAGGTAAGTTTATTAGGATGCACAATATATTGGGCGATACAATATATCACCACACCTAACTAGCTCTTATAAATCAAATTAACCTGTTTCTATTTCTCTACGTTCTGTCCCATGGCTGGGTCACCTCTGCCCTGTACCGTATGTCCGATTTCTTTAAAGTCTCACTGGAGTCTCTCTGGCATAATCCCTGTGCCTATACTTCTCCTTCTCTTCCTCTGTCTCCCTGGAAATTCCACCTATCTCTCCTGCCTAGCTATTGGCCATTTAGATCTTCATTAAATCAATCAAAAGGTGCCTCAGGCAGAGGCATATCTTTAAAGTGTAAACAAATAGTCCCCAACAAATCACTAATTAAGAAAAGTTCCTACAGGCTTTCCTACAGCCAGATTTTATGTAGGCATTTTCTCAATTGAATTTCCCTCCTCTCAGATGACTTTATCTTGTGCCGAGTTGACATAAAACTATCCAGCACACCTACCGATGCCTGAGTACCATCTTCACTGTGTAGTATCTCTCAGTACTGCGGGTGGCACATTTCAGTCCTACTCTACCTTTGTACATCTGTGTAAGTGGAGGTGGGTTTTCCCAACTAGGAAGGCTATACCTACTGTAACTACAGAAAAGGAGACAGATTAACTTATTAGTTAACTATTAACTTATTAGTTTATAAGTGTTGATGGAGATGCGGAGCATCTCAGACCTCCCACACTGCTGGTGGGGGAAATATGATTCTGTGGCTAAGGAAATAGCACATGTTGCTTCCTCCAAAGCTTAAACACAAAGTGACTCCCAGAACTTTCAGGGTTGTGCACCAACCTGGGAGAACTGAAATCAAGTATACAGCATAGCTCGTGTGTGAATATTTATAGTAGCCAGGAGGAAGAAGTGGCCCTAGCATCCACCAGTCCATGAGTGAAAGACAAAACATGACATCTATTAACATGGTGTTTTACAACTTTACAATAAAGAAATGAACCCAAGGTATTATGGTAACTGAAATAATGTAGACCATAGCTCATCAGATATTAGATGATTCCAATTTGAAATGTCCAGAGGCTGTATCTCTGTGGAGACATGAAAACTGATAGCAATAAGGAACTGGGAATGTGTGGACTGGCTATAAGCCGTGGCCAGTGACTGCTGAAGGTGAACATTTTCAAAGTTCTGCATAGCTACAGGAATATGCTAAAAATCAGCCAATTGTTAATGAAACTGTGACTGATAAGGCATTATCTTAATAAAGATAGAATAAAAGAATTTTGCTAGGTAAGTAGGCTTCATTTCTCATTCTTTGCCTAATGGTAAAGCAATTTTCCATTTTTCTTTTACATTTTATGGGCCACAATTTGTGAACCTTTTAAGGTGAGCTATCAGTAAAATAATCTCAAATGCAATTCATTGCAAAGATTCCAGGTAAAGCATAATTATCCACTTCCTCACTTAATTTCAAAATAGTCAACTAAAGATTCCTTTATGTGAAGTAAGATATGGGACATTATTTTACATGATACCTCTAATGATTTTAATGTTCTCTTTGACTTACTTTAAGTTAACAAGATCAAGGTATGGAGGAAATCCCTACGACTGTGGGCAATATTTCAGTGCAAACTTGCCTGAATGGGAAATCATCTTTTCTTATAGAGAAATCCAGTGATTCACCCTGTCTGCAGGTGTTTTTAGCAGACACCTTGAGCTGCTTGCAAACACTTCAAGGTAAAGCAACAAATGTACTTTTTGGAATACATTGCCCTTGACCTTGACAACCTTGTGTATTTTAATGGAAACATAATTCACATATTTCTAATTCCTGACACACAACTCACCAAAACATCAGCTATCAGAGGGATTTGCACTGGAAGTTTTTGATAAGTTTTACTGTCCCTGAAAGAATCCATAAATAAATAAATAAATAATTAAATAATAAACAAACCAACCAACAAATAAATAAATGGTGATTTGGGCGAGTTCACAGAAGATGGCTCTAAACTGGTTCTCTTGCCTGCATTAGGCAAAGGAGCAACCACACTGCTGACAATGTAAGTAATTCTGCTGAGGCTCCTGAAGCCATGGTGAGCTTGTGTGATTCAGACCACACACAGAGCTCAGGGACATTCAGACCTTTCCATTGTGTGGCAAGTTCTGAGAGTTCTCATTTGCATCAGTGTAGATACCTTTCAGTGTCTGGCTTTATGTTCCTGCACTTCAAAGGATTACTGCTTACTCAATATTATGAAGCATTTTATTACACTTTATTTGATAAGTGCTCAGTAAATCCTTTCCAATTTATTTTTCGCATGAAGTGTAATTTATTTTCTCATAAGATGTAAAAAAAAATTACTACACATTTTATATATCACTGATTCCATAAAAACGCTTTTGTGGCTGTGTTGTATTCATGGTAGGTAGAATTACCTCTAATGTTCTATAAGAAGAAGTAGTTTGGGAATAAAAGTGTGTTTTAAAGTAGGTAATTTTGTTCAGCCTTTGTATTTTTGTAGTTAAATGTTTTTCTCCTGATCCAACATACACATTAAAAATGTTTAAGTGACTCTTTACTCATTCAGCTCTTCTTTATCTCATTTTCCCAAATGAAATATTTAGTACTGCATTTATTACTCTGCCCATATGGAGCAGTTACTATCATGTCATCTCCAGTGTCCATTTGCAGATCAATTTCCCTCTCTAAGGTTACTTGATCTGACAATTAACAGCATGCTATTATACAATATTTTATCTAAGTGGATCACATATGCACAGATTATACTTTACAATGATATTTTCTGAGGTGTGTTCTGAAGTCTTTTCCCCTTTGAATAACATCCAGAATTTATAGGGCTTATAAATGGTATGTTTACTTTTACATAATTTAAATTCCTTGTTAGAAAAGCAAATGAACTTTGTTTTCCTTTAGATAAAGTCTACATTGTAGGTTTTAATGGATTAAATAGTCATTTGGGAACCAAATTGTTAGCTTTCACTATGTGCTGTCAGTGATATGCTCATTGATGGAAAAGGCATTTACTACATGAAATTATCAATAAATGCAGAATGTACACCAGTTAACCTTTGCCCTTGTCTATGTATGACCAGAAAACATCACAATTGTTTCTTAAAAGATACAAGAAAATATTACAGCATGGGTAACAACTATGACTCTTGGTAGTCTCAAATCAGTGATCACATCAAACTTAAAGTTGGGTATTTTTCACTGTGGCATGGACTATGGTCATGGCAATGGCCTTAGAAATGCATAGAGTTTTGCTAGTGTTACATTCACCCACCATTGATTATCCAACATTCCCTTATTTACTTAAATGAAGAAGAAGCTTCACTACATTTATATTTTTCTTATTTTTTGTTAGTTCTTTTGAGAATTTTGTACAACGCATTTTTAATCATATCTACCCCTCCACTAACTACTCTGATATTCACTCCTACTTTTAGGTCCATGCACATTAGTGTCCACCTTTACAAAAATTGTATTTTGTGCTGTACATATACATTTGGGCGTGTGGTCTTCCACTAGAGTATGGGACCCTGAGCAGGGGCAAAAACTGATTTTCCCTCTTTCTTCGATTGTGAATAGCTTCTCAGCTAGAAGAGAGATTTTATTAACATCTCCTCTCAACATACTGCTATTTTTTTTTATTCAGTTTGAGCTTGCACTTGTCTTGTCTACACAATCCCATTTGCTATGAGGAGGAACATTGTCATCCCATTGCAAAATAATTCCATATATAAAATATAATGATACATAGTATAATATGTTTATGTTATATATAATTTATGAAATAGATTTGCATGTCACTTTTCAAAACTATTTTAGCATTATCTACCCATCTCCATATTATGTCCTCTACCCTGTCCTCCTACCTCATACTCCAATTCAACTCTACTTGTTCACAAATTCTCCTTTAAACATTTATTGCAGTGCATTCTGTCTACAACAATTAATCAGCTCAGTCTCTGAGGTTCATTAGGAAGGCTGCATTGGAGAGACTTGTGCCAGAATTCTGGCTACTTAAATGTAGCTTTTCTCATTATTCAGTAACACACCAGTGTAATTATTTTTATTTGTGTGAGTTGAGTATATATATATATATCACACTTTTAATGTGAAGACCCTGGAATTTTAGTCATAGTAGCCTGGTGAATGAGTTATTTCACTGGTCTACCCTCTTATTTTCCCTCCTCTGCTCCCCTTCCACCTCTACAACTGAATGACATTCAAAGACTGACGTTATGTTTCAAAATAGTTTAGAGTGTGAATTCTCAAATTTCATGATTTTGCAAATACGATCGAGAAGGCACAAGAGTTTTTGTAAATATTTTTCAATGTGTTATTTATATAAGTTTAGTGGTTAATGATCCTCCTCTATTTCTTCTCTTTGAAAGACATGAGATGATATTTGTCTGCAATCATATTTAATTTATTTGAAAGGGTAATTTCTAGTAGACTTCTTTGCCTATATTTAGTCAAAGATTTACCGATATTATCTGTAAAAGCTACATTTATAAAACGTTGCTTGGATTCTACTTTGTAATAATTTCATGCTTAAAAATAATGACAGATGTTTTAAATTCAATAAATGTTTATTTCTTCTCAAATACTGGTTAAAATTCTTTATGAACCAATTTCTTATTTAAAAACATTTGTTTGGTAGATAGAAAGAAAGATGAAGGGGGGAAAAACTAAAATTATGTGTCCTTCAAAATGGTTTTAGAAGACACTTTATCACATTAATTATCCTATAAAAATGGATCTATCTGTATATATATATATATATATATATCCATCTGTCTATCTCTGTTTTTATAATCTATTTATGATCTAAATGTCAACTATGTACATATCAATCTTCTATATATCTGCATATATTTATGACACTTACCTATACAGAACATATTGCGACCTTCCTATCATAGTACACATGCACCATGAAGCACTGGTAGGTGATGAAATATAATTTCCCATACTTACTTATGAGGCCAATGTACATCACTCAGCAATCATTAATCTTAAAAATGCCCCTTCATTAATTTACCTGTAATTTCAGTGAGTCTAGTAAATAAATATTTCCATATGCTATATAATTAATAATTCATAGATAAAAATGTACAGTTAACATTATATCAATTATTAACCCATAAAAATACTTCAGGAATATATTATATAAGTGCACAATATCTGTAGGCTTTAAAATTTTATTATATATATTCAGGTCAAATACTAAGTCAAAAGGATTTTAGCCATAATTTTTTGATATGATATTGAGAGAATTTTAAAATATGAAACTGACTTCTTTATTTTGCCCAACTACTTGTGTATATATACTTAAAAGTTTGGCTAATAATTCATTCTTAAATATTTTTGAGAATAAGATCTCCTACTCCAATAACATTGCCTCTTGCTCTCCTACCTCCATGAACAGAACCATATTTTATGTGAGCTATTTTCAGATGCATCACCATCTGCAACTCGGTGATTAGTGGAGTTCAAGAATGTGTTTCCTATGCTTTCTCTCCATTGGCCAATTATATTGCTTTATTATTTTAATTGGAAAGACTGATTTTCATTGTGACTGTTATATGCTATTTGTATGTTAAAACGTAACCTCAAATATTCATGCACTTTGAAATTGCACTATAAGTTTGATATATAGTATTCTGAGATCAATTTGGGCTATCACGAAGTGTTTCTGGAATTGGTTTGTGCTCCATGGTGGTAAAGAAATGGGACGTTACATCTCAATGTTAACTGACTATAACATGACAAGTAAACAAGTTTAATTGTGTTATTCACCTCATTGACTTTAATGAGTCAATAATAGATGTAATAGGCACCTCAGGACCAGATGGCACAGGGTAAAAAGTCCCTATGAAATACCATTTTTTCATCTCAAGTATCTGATAAATATGTTAATGTCCTGCACGATGCCAATTGCTAAAATTTCTTAACAGCTGGTCAGTCACTCTACATTGCAGGGACTGCCGGGTTCTGTTTATAGCACACATTCACCCTTTAAATTTGTAGATAATTTTTTTTTCTTAATACCAGAGTTAAATAATTATATAAATGTAGATATGTATTAAAAATTCAGCAGATATTGGCTAAAACAAATCATATCAAATAATTGTTAAAATGTATGCAAGTCTTTGAAAACTCAGCAGGGATTGGCTAAAATGAATCATATGTTGCACTTTGTACACCAGCTGTAATCTGATATGAACCGGTAAACATTAGCGTGTATGGGGAGAGATTACCATTTCATTCCATATAACTTCAGATTATGTTTTAAGCAGAAATTCTGGTTGTTTCTTCAGACACTACATAAGAATTATTTAATAAATAAAAAAATAAAACATGTAAATACCTTCCCAGTGGGTAATATCTAAAAGTCAATGGAGTAGTATGTGTGCTGTGGGATGTTCTGTATGGCAAATGTGTTGCTAATAAAACACTGATTGGCAGTGGCTATGCAGGAAGTATAGGCGGGGCTAACAGAGAGAATTAAAAGAACAGGAAGGCAGAGGGAGTCACTGACTGCCAGCTGCCAGCCAGGACAAGCAGCATGTGAAGATGCCGGTAAGCCACGAGCCATGTGGCAAGGTATAGATTTATGGAAATGGATTAATTTAAGATATAAGAACAGTTAGCAAGAAGCCTGCCACGGCCATACAGTTTGTAAGCAATATAAGTTTCTGTGTTTACTTGGTTGGTTCCGAGCGGCTGTGGGACTGGCAGGTGAAAGAGATTTATCCTGACCGTGGGCCAGGCAGGAAAACTCTAGCTACAGTATGTGTTTGCCAAGGCAATATTTTCTTTTTGTTTTAACATATTATTATGTTTCTGGAGAGGTAAATAAATGTACGTCTTGTAATTCAATATTATATCAAAAGAAACTTTAGAGCCCAAAGTGCTACCAATCTATATCCAAAGCTGTAAACCACATCACATGATCCTGCTCAAAGATGAACAGCCTTCTCCTGCTTACATTCTTCAGTCCATCTTTCTGTGGCTTAGGGTTATCTGCATGTATTTACCATAGTCCTAGTTGTACTTATGTGGTAGTCTAACTAGCAAATTTCACAATTAAAATGCTGCACTCGGGAGGCAGGGCCAGGCAGATATCTGTGAGTTCGAGGCCAACCTGATCTACAGAGTGAGATCCAGGACAGGCACTAAATCTACACAGAGAAACCCTGTCTCAAAAATAAAAAAGGATAAATAAATTAATAAATAAATAAAATAAATCCTAAGTTTTATGACAAAATATAAGTTTATGTTACTATCTATCTAAGAAAGGATGTATTTGAGAATTTTATGTGTAAGAATATAAACTTTTATCACTTTGTATCTTCTTGATAAATAGGAACTCTATACTTCTGGTTTTGATAAGTCAGGGAATTTATGACCAAAAATTAAAAAATAATCTGATTTGTTTCATAACTTACATTTTAATATTTGTATTTTTTTGGTAAAATTAATCCTAACTTCTAGAAATAATGAACATTCATCAAAATATTGAAAACTCCAGTTAATCTTAAGAATTTATAGTGTGTTGGAAGAGCTTGTAGGAACTTTAAAGTCTCAGCAAAACCAAGGCCTGTATAAAGCAAAGTAAGGACATTGTGGGCGAAGCAGTTTCTGTCCTGTCTTAGAATTATGAGATGAAAACATTTGTTTACAATGCACAAATGTCTGGAACAGTATGAGTGAATGACCCTAAGTTTGGCCTAGGACTATAAAAACATCTCTATAATAATAACAAGAGAAATTAGAAATCAATCATCTCAAGATGACAGAGTCCTGTCTTTGTAATAGAACTTTCAGTGTCCCTGGGGTCCTAATAAGAATAACACCTTTTGAAGGACAATCACGCATTACTGAAATATCTACCAATTTTTGCCGATTAGTGAAACATGTTTCCCAGAAGACAACTAGGCAGTGATACAGTTCTTCAGAGGTGTAAAGGTGGGGGAGGAGCCGGGGAAAGAACAGAGGGAGGTAAGAAGAGGACAGAGAAAAGTAGCACACCTCATGCATATTTTGTTACAACTCTACAGTTTTCAATGAAATAAAATGCAGATTAAGAATTTTTCCACTGAACTGAACATAGAATGAAAGAATTAAGATATGTGAATAACATCTGGCTCCCCTAAAAAAAAGCAGAGTAAAAATAGCAAATGTATTAAAAATTGTGTAGACTTGGTTATAATAATAAAAATGTCAATATACAAGAATCTGAAAAATTGTTATTGGTTCAAAAGTTACATATTACATTTCTTGGAACCCATGTAGAGAAAATGGGAAGAAGGCTATTTAGATTTTAAATACTTTTTAAAATTTAAATTAACTAGTTTGGTTCATGCACATAAAGCTATGTAGAAAGAAAATAGAGTATTTAATACTCATAATTGAGAAATGTAGAGTAAACAAATAATAATAATAAGTTAGAGACCACAGGTGGAAATGGAGGAGTATGGGCCTAAAGCGATGCTCTAACAGCTAAGAACACGATGATCTTGCAGAGGGCTAAGGTATGATTCCCAGCACTCACATGGTGACTCACTACCACGTGTGATTCCAGTACCAGTGATAGACCCAAGACCCAGGACACTACCTTCTCGGATGGGCGCTGCAAGAACCCAGACTCCAGTCCAGTTGATGCAACAGCAAGAGGTTTATTGATGCGGCTGTACAGTTGGGCTACTCTGCTCCAAAGAGCAAGAGTCACGCCTACTTCAGTCACATGAGTACTTTTAAAGGAAAAACCCACAAAAGCCATAAGATTGCAATTCCCATACAATTTCATTTCGATTGATTTATGTCTAGAGGCTAATTTCATAAGATCATGGACTGATCACAGGGTGGGTACAGTCGTGTCTGCATGCACATTCTTCCTAAAACCTCAAGGGGGGGTATCAGGGCAGGAGTGAAGTTTACACAAAGGTCACAGTGGCCCTTCCTGGAACACTTGCAATTATCCCAGTCACAGTTGAGCGCATCTCTTAACAGAAATCTCTTTACATTGTTACATTGTTGCAGGGGTGGTTGAATAATGGCTGAGTCAGTTTGTCCTTGGGACTAGCTCTTATAATCTGTGGAGCCTCTTATAATCCCCCATGTCAAACTCAGCTCTAAACTTTCCTGTCATTGTGAAGGGAACTTCTTCCCAGAGCAATTAAAGAACCTAATGCCTATTGTAAAAAGACATACAGCTCTGGAAAATGAACAGCTATAGAAGAGAGAACAAAAAATTTCAGGAGAAAACATAAATCAAAAGTGATAAAGATTAAATTTGGAACCCCCCCAAATTTAGGGTTGGGTAAGGGTTTTGTTTTTAATCTTTGCAGGAAAATAAAAACAACTATATTGAAGAATTTAAAGACCTTTGGACAAATAAGAATCCAAAGAAGAATGGAGAACTACCCTGAAAAAAATTATCAAGAAAAGGAATAATCTTAATTCAATCTAAAGTCTCCAAAAAGATAATGGGATCCCACAATGACAATTCCACACACACTATGATAACACCATTAAGCTGACAAACACCACCCAAAATGGGCTTTGGAGTACAAACTTCTCAGGACAATTTTGAGATGGCTAGCTGAGATGATCCAGCCTCACAGACTACTCTAGCCAGGACTTGAGACAAGCCCTGCACTTTCCCATTACTCAGAGACTGATTATGTAGAGACTGGACAACAAATGATACAGCTACCTCTCCCAGGACTTGATAATAACCCAAAGTTTTTCTTTTCAGGATCCCCTAAATATACCTTTGCCCCCAGACAGCAGGAAATAATTTTAAGAACATAATACCCACATTCCCAAGAGGTGAGGTGGGTGGGTTTTGGTTGTTCGATCAACGATTTATGGATATTTGTCACTGTTTTGGTGGCTGGTTACAAGTTGTTATTGGTAATGGTCAGGAAAAAAAGCTAAACAAAGGAGATTAGATTAAGGGTTCTTATTTGAAAAAAAGAAAAGAAAAGAAGATATAGATTTGATAAGATAAAAGGTAGATTATTCAATCTATTCTGAAAAGAAAAAAGAGAGAATATGGATATGATAAGATAAAAAGGTAGATTATTGAATCTACTTTAAAAAGCAACTACTAGTTTTAAATATTTTACATTGGATTTTTTTATATTGTATACAAATTGTGTATATTGATACAAAGTTGAGATTTTTTTTGTTGGAATATACTGTACATATATTTCTACTATAATATAGTGGTATTCTATTTGTACTGAAATGTGATTTTATTTGTATGTTAATAAATAAAGTTGCCTAGAGGTCAGAGTTATTAGCAAACCATAGGGAAAGCCAGGGCGGTGGTGGTGCACGCCTTTAATCCCAGCACTTGGTAAGCAGAACTAGGTAGATCTCTGTGTGTTCAAGGGTACAGCCAGAATTAGAGACACATGCCCTTAATCTCAATACCAACCATAGAAGACCTTGGAGGTCTGTACAGACAGGCCGTGACAAGGCAGTCACGTAGTTGGGTTTACGACCAATGAGAAGGAAGAACAGAACTCTATTTAAAAATAAACACACAGGAAGTAGCTCCCCTTTTTCGGAGAGGTTTTTTGGCGGAAGAAGCTAGCCAGCAGCACGCGGGTAAGCTCCTAGCTCTGACCTCTTGAGCTTTTATCTTTACCTTGGCTCTGTGTTTCTTATTTAATAAGACGGTTGGTTACATCTACATTATTGTTCAAGGTCTTATACTTATACAGCTCTTTTAACAATGTAATGCAATTTTCTAGTCCTTGAAAGTTATTACCAACTATTTAGGATAATAAAGGAATGCAGGTTAGTAGTTAATCATTACAATCAAACTTGTAGTCATATTAGGTATATTTTCAAGGTCAAGCAGAAATATATTTTAGATAAACAGGTCATCCTCAAACACTTCAGAGATCAACAGAATATGGTATTTATGATGTTTTAATAACAGATTCTTTTTTTTTTTTTGACAATGAGACATGTCTGCTCCTGGCAGCACCAATATACTTCAGAGAAGATGATGGGCATCAAAGAAACTCCTTATGGAGTTGACTTTCTTTGTGGCAAGAGTTACTGGGCAAGAACGTACCCTTGCCTCTATTGCTGACAGTATGCTGTCTAAATGGACAAGCAGGAAATAAAGGAAAGGACTACCAAACCTTGCCAAGACAAAGTAGGACAGCGATTCATAAAATCCTGCTTCATAGATGAGTCTGTCAGATATGCTAGGCCTGTAGGCTGAATATGGATGCCCCAATGTCACAGAGGAACTTTGGGTGATTGTCCAGGCAGCCAGCTGTTTCTGTCATTTCTCATATTTTTTGGAAGTCGCTGTTTGAACTTCCTGCTTCCTTATATAATATTATTTCCCTCTCTAGTCTCTGAGGGAGTTGAAGACTGGATAGTTACAGTTTTCCTTCTTAACAAAATAGTTTTGGGTTGGTAATACAAGTTAGGATATAAAGTGAATTAGGTACAACATTTTGGACTCACCAAAATAGGATAGATAATGGACTATTTTCTCTGAATCTATCAAATGTTAATGGACTGCACACTGTTAATGTAATTCTTGACTGTATATATTGTATATAGTTTTTCTTATTTTAGTTATAACCTTCTTTTATTATTTTAGAAAAAAGGGGGAAATCTCATGATATCATGTTGTACCTTAATAAAATTTGCCTGAAGTTCAGCGAACAGAGCAAATTCCATTGAAATATATTTTCTAGAAATCATAATTCCCTATGTTTATTAGAAATTTCCAGGCTTATCTGCAGAAAAATTTGGGGACAATGAAGAGATAATATTGAGTATTTAGCAAATGGGTTGTACTTTTATAGACAAAGAAACACAAAAAAGGAAATTTGAACTTTATGTCTTGACTCGACTTTGTGCTATGACTATTTTATATATGTTATGATAGGAATTAAATTTGATTTATTATCACTGAATTTGGAGACATAGACTACAGTCTAAGATACATTAAACACAAATAGTTACAATCTGCTATGGGAATGTAGTTGTATCCAAAAGTTTGCATTTGTGAGAAGCCAAGTTCACCTTCATGCAGAAGATAACAAGATAATATTCTTATTTTCATGGGAAGATAATTATATAAATAAGAAAAGATCTTAATATCTATAATAAGTCAAAACATAAATCTTCAACTTAATGCTACCAACAAGAGATGATGATTTTTCAATCATCATTGTTGATTTTCTGGCACATGCTAATTAAATATGTTATTTGAAACATACATAATTACCATTATCTAAATATATTCATATATACTCCAGTATATTCTTACATAGTGATATATCTGTAAATCTGTTCATTTATAGATATGGAAAAGCAAAACCTATATCCTATAAAACAGCAGTATTAGAAAACTCTGTGAGAACAATATGCAAGAGTTTAAAATACATAAGACACGAAACATTCAGCAAAGTATAAAACAATGTTTAACTTCATTAAACATCAGGCAAGACAAATGAAGATCACAATTTGTGTGAATAAGCTCTCAACAATATGTCTAAAGAAAAAAATAAACCTGCCAAGATTCAGTGTCTGTCTCTGATTTCTGTTTTGTTTCTCTTAGGGGATCACTGATATATTTGGAAATATCGTTGTGTTAATGTCACTTTTCCAATTTTGAAAACTGCATTGTGGTTTTATAAAATAATCTCTTCGTTTTCAGTTGAGAGCTGAAATATTTAATGATAAAACAGTATCAGATCTGCCACATTTAAAGGGTTTTGGAAAAATTCGTTCATATGTGTGTATTCATTGTACTATTTAACAAAATTCAAATTTTAGAAACAGACTACCAAAGAGTGTGTGTAATGAGTAGGAGTTAGGTGGTAATATACACTGATGGGACAATTCAAAAGACATGTGTCAATGAGTATTAAGACTGAGAAGGTACAAACACATCACTAATTAGCTTCATTACAAATTCAACAAATATACCAAAATACAACATTCTTGTTCTTTTTTTTTCCCCCGGGAAACTAATTTCTAATGGCCAAAACCTAACCACAAACAAATCTGAGATCTATAAAATGGAGAATGGAGAAATAAGTAGTGGTGGATTGGGTATTAGTTAGGGTTCTCAACGATGAGCAAAATATCTGATACAGGGCCGGGCGTTGGTGGCGCACGCCTTTAATCCCAGCACTCGGGAGGCAGAGGCAGGCGGATCTCTGTGAGTTCGAGGCCAGCCTGGGCTACCAAGTGAGTTCCAGGAAAGGCACAAAGCTACACAGAGAAACCCTGTCTTGAAAAACCAAATATATATATATATATATATATATATCTGATACAAACAATTTGAAGGGTCAAGAGTTTATTTGTAGGGAATGCTCATTTTAATGAATCTGATGTTATGAACTTCATTATGATAGTATATGGGAAATAGTTAAATATAGAAAATGATATTTTTACCTTTCTCATAGTGGAATGTTAAGAAAAATGAAATGATCACAGTGTGAAATGAACATAAATTACAAGCTCCTATAAAAAAAAAAATCAAAGAAAACATTGCAGATTCTTGGGAGGTTCCCTGGCACCAGTTTTCTCTTTAACCCCAAAATAATCCCCTCTATCAAGATATCTCTTTCACTGTTCTCCATGTCTTCAAGCCCCCAACCCACCAAACCCAATCCCTCATCAGAAAGTATTCATCCAGTAACTGATGGAAGCAGATGCAGAGATCCACATCCAAGCACTGGGCCAAGCTCCTGGAGTCCTATTGAAGAGAGAGAGGTAGGACTGCACGAGCCAGGAGGGTCAAGGTCATGATCAACACACCACAGAGACAGCTGACCTGAGCTTTTAGGAGCTCAAGGACTCTGAACCAAGAGGTAGGGGGCCTGCATGGGACTGACCTAGTCCTTTGCATATGTGTGACAGTTGCATAGCTTGGTCTGTTTGTGCGGCTCCTAGTAGGGATACCAGGACTTTTCTTTGGCTCTTGAGCTAGCTTTTGGCAACCTAATCCCCATGGTGGGTTGTCTTGCCCAACCTTGATGCAGTTGAAGGTGCTTGGTCCTGCCTCAACTTGATTTGCCATGCTGTGTTGACTGGGAAGCCTGGCCCTTTCTGAATGGAGATTGAGTAGGAGTGGATGGGGGCCTGTGTAAGGGAGGTGGGGGGAGGGAACAGGAGGAGAGGAGGGAGGAGAAACTGTGGTTGATACATAAAATAAATGAAACAAAAAATAATTTAAAAAATCCAAGATAAAGAAAATGTTGATTAATTGCCTGTACATGTCAAAACGTATCCATGTATATCTAAGCACAGTTCATAGATGGGAACTCTGTGAGAAAAAAAAAATGTAATAAGGTACTTAGCATTTACTATTTTTAAAAAGTTAAGAATGTAGCAATCATTACAGATTACTATAAAGAGAAGAAGCTATAATAATATATTACTGTTAGTATTACAGAACAATCTATAGAATTCATCAACATTTATGTAAGAATACTAATCCATTATTAACTTCCTTATTATTCCATTATCAATTCCATTGAAACATGTCATAAGTATAGGTATACATATGATCGTCAAAAAATAATTATTATAGCTATTTACAAAAGTAAATATATGTTAAAGCAAATTTAAGAGCAATTTCAATTAACTGTAAAAATATTCATATTTTCACAGAAAGAGTACTAGAAAATGTACATAAAAAGTAGAGGTGCACAACGTGGGAGAAATATAAATGAATAAATGTGGTGTGTGTAGAATGAAATGCTCAGAGGGGAGAGTGAGCTACGAGGATGGAAGGCTGCAGTTTTATTAGACAAAGCACTTTTCTCTCAGCAAGTTAGTTACTTTTCCCTTCACTGTAACAGAATAATTGACAAAATTACCTGAAGTAAGGGAGAGTCTATTTTTGTTCACAGTTAGAGGGAGTATACTCCATCAGTTGAGGAAGAAATGGCAGTATGGGCAGAGGCAGCTGCTCACATTGTTTCTACATTCAGGAAGCCAATGTGATGAATGCTGACACCCAGCTCACTTATTCCTTTGTATTTGGCCTCTGACTCTAGCCCATGGAATGCTACCACAAGGGGTGCATCTTCCACCTTAGTTGACCTAATGTAGATAAAACATCAAGACATACCCAGAGGCTTGTCTCTTCAATGACTCTGGAATTTATTGAGTTGACCACTAATATTAAAACACTGGTGCTTTGGAAAATTGATTTATTGCTAAACATTTTAAATACTTGATATTTTTCTTAATGTTGCCTGCATGAGTTCTGGACTATTCATGTATACGATGATGAATTAAGTTTTCAGAATATCTAAGCTAGGAGAATCATGATGCACCTAGGAAATCTAGATTTTTGAGATATTCAGTGCATATTCTTCATCAATAGTCACTTTGCTGAGCAATAGCATACCATGGCGTCTTATTCCCACCTAACCATACCTGAGCAACAATTGGCACCCAATCCCTATCTTCTCTACACCATGAAAAACCTCTACTAAATACCACTTCACTCTTAACCTTCTTTCATGATCTTAGATTCGACATATGTGATGGTTAGTTTTCTATCAATGTGACATGTACTAGAGTCTTCTGGGAAAAGAGAATCTCAATTGAGAAAATGCTTCCGTAAGATCAGGCTGCAGGCAAGCCTGTATGGTGTTTTCATCATTATTCATTGATGTGGAAGATCATGGTCCTTTTTGGGTGGTGTCACCTGTAGGCTGCTGGCCTGATGTAAAATAAGAAAGCAGGCTGGGCAAGCTTTGTCAAGTAAGCCAGTAAGCAGCACTCCTCCGTGATTTCTGCTCCAGTTCCTGCCTCTAGGTCCTTGGGTTCCTTCCCTAACTTCCCTCAGTGATGGAGTGAGACTTGAAAATTATAACCTAAAATTATACCTTTCCTCTGCAGGTTCCTTTGGTTCATGGTGTTTAATCAGAGCAATAAAATCCCTAACTAAGACATGTAGGAGACATTTGTCTCTTGTGCCTGGCTTATCTCCCTTAACGTAATGATCTATGTTCTTACTGTGTTGTAAATGGAGGATCCCATCCTTTTATGATTGAGTAATGTTCCACTGTGTGTATGTACCACAGTGCTTTATCTATCTGTTTATGAATATTCTCTTGCTTAAGAACACTTGCCATACATATACTCAATACTGAGTTCCTTTTTCAGTGAGTAAAATAACAGCTTCATAATCACTTAACATCAATGTGTTTTTAATAAGATGGTATTGATTTAGAACTTTGAAATGACTTTGAAACTTTTCAAGGGCGTATGTCTTTGGCAGATTAAAAACAATCTTATACAAAATATTTTTACTTGATTTTGAAAGTTAAATAAAAATATACTGCTGACCAAGGAAATCTGATAAAGAGGTATAACTCAGGGGTCTTTGGCTGGATTTTGGAACACTGCAGAAGAGGCATACTTTTAAAACTGTAAATACCAATCACTAACAGGGGTTCTGGCTCCTGGGGGCTTCTGTTGAAAATACTCTGAGGCCCAACTTCCCACACGCATTTGATGCAGACACCAACAGGACTTCAAAGCCACCTGGAGAGCAATTCTGTTTTGGAATCACTCTATTCTTTCCACATGAATCTCCACTTTAAAACCAAAACTTTCACACAGGAAACCAAACATTTATATTCTGCATTTCTGTTCCTTTTATTGCAATTTTGGGGAGCATTACCTCAGTTTATGTCGATTTATATAGTACATTAAATGCTGTAAATTACCATAAAGTGAAATAACACATCACACAGTGATGTTGGAACCATAAATCATTACTATTTCCTGCTGCAAACAGATGTTCTTATTTTTAGGCTCATGTCAAAATTCATTTTGTTCTTCCAGACTGTGGAGCCAAACTTTAGATTTTCTTGTTATCAAAATGAACTATTATACTCATGCTGTCATTTATAAGCAGAGTAAAATGGGTTCCTCAGACAGTCAAGGTGGATCAAATTGCACGCATCCTTCTTGCCCAACTGGCTGCACATATGTCAGAAGTTAAGCCAGGAACAGCAAAGCTGACGGACTTGGAATGATTATCTTATTTGACATCATTAAATAAAGACGACATTTAACTTCTCTCAAAGGTGATCACACCTGATTTAAGCAGAGAGGGTTTTAGTAGAAGCCGTCTAGTTTTTCTACATAAAATCTGGCTGGTGACTCCTTCCTTGCCTCTGAGAATCAAGCAATGTGTTGTCAGAAAAGGAGAATCAGGTGTGTGTAGATTGATTCTCTTTGCTCAAGGATCATCATATTCTCCTCACCAGTCTTCCATCTGCCCTTTCCCTCCCTGTTTAATTGATAATTACACACATATAGAAATTTTATCAAGTTTATGCCTTCATTCTGTCCCTCCAATCCCAGCATTATCCTACCACATCACATGTTTTCTGATCATAGCCTCTTGTCTCCACTTGATCTCTCTCCTTCCTTGCCCTCTCTTTTCCCCGCTCCATGAACCCTCTCAAAAGCCCAGTGAGTCCATTTAATAATGGCAGTACGTGGTTGGGTGTGGGCCCATCCATTGTGCATAGGTATCTTTGGGGGCTCCATCCTCAAAGGAACTTTACTATCTATTCTCTAGCACTCATCAATTGTCCAAAGTGTCTCAGCAGCTACGGCTGAGAATTCATGGGATTCCTCCCTGTCCTTGATGTTTTCTCTGTCTTGATCCTACAGACTCTGAGCTTGCACTTTAAATTGTCTTCTCTCCTTTCTGTCTGTTCACCTTTGCATTTCTTACCTGTTTCTCCTTCAACATTTCTACTCCTTTATTCTTTTCCACTGTCCGTTTCTTTACATTTTCCTACAAAATAGCATTATTATTTAGAGTCATCTGATTTCAAGTCTAATATAACATGCTATCTTTACATCATTGTAAGGGAATAAACTTTTCTAGATTTATTGCTGAAATTTATAAACTGGGCAACCAGTGCTAGATACGAACAAGTAGGACATTGCATAATGGAAGGACTTCTTTGAAATGATGAAATAATTGAGCATCATATATATTATATTATATATGATATAATATATATATAATAAATTACAGGGAATACAAAATACAATTATTACTGAATTAATTCAATGTATTTTCCCCTAAAACACTTCAAACTTTTGATATGATCCTTTATAAAATAATAAGCATGAACACATATATCATGATTTGCTGTGATTTCATATCTAAATCTTGCTCAAAGAGAGTATAAATAAGGTTGACCCTATCTCCCAGATCAATTATTGTATTAAATGGCCTACATCAAGACTACTTCTGCAATCTTATTTTTCTTTGTATTTATGTATTTATGTAGCTTGTTTATCAAACAGATTACATCAGATTGGAGACACCACAAAGACAATAATTCTCTATGTACATAGCTACCATGTCTTCATATGTCTTCAATTAGTATCATCAACTGCCTTATATCATATTTCCTCAAGAAAGTGGAAAGTTTCCCATAAAATATAGAAATTTAAATTAGGGAAGAGGTAAATGTTAGCGTGTTCAAAAGTTCAAACACTAATTCAAACTATATCTTAGATCAAATACTAAGATGATCACAATGCTTTGCAAATGAGTGGTTTTCTTATTTTATTTATTTATTTTTTTACATCTCACATTTAAAACTATTTACACACGCATGCATGAGGGCACACACACATACACAAACACCAAACATACACAAACATTACACATATATACACACATACACACACACATACACATACACATAGTTGACCACATATTAGAACTAACTAGACATAAGCAGAATTGTAATCAAATTTAACTTTCCCTCCACTGCTAAAACCATCTTGTTTCTGCTGATCTGACCTGTAAGTATTGTTGAACCTTCTGCCCAGATTGTCTGACTCCCCAAGGATCATGTCAATCTGTTTTCCTCTCTCTCTCTTCTGGCAGCCAACCAGTTCTGGACCAGCACCTAGGCTATTTATAACAGGGACCATCCAAGGACTAATTACTGTTTGCTCATGGGAATTGAAATCGCATATATTTATTTTGTATTTTGTTAGAATGGCTAGTATAACTCTTATTTTTATTATTTGATATATGTGTAGTCCATCATGGCTCCACGCCCATGGCCTGCATGTCTTTACAATGACACCTTGATTGTTAAAGTTCAGACTTGATAATCAACCTGACCTGTCTTCCATACATTGTAATATTTTCTCCTGGATTGCATTTTATTTATTCATAATCTACCAAATGACCACATGCTATAACTTGAGCACTGCTTTATTGCTTTCCAATCCATATGCAGACCATGTAATATTGCTATCATTTCTAATTAAACCAAAGGTAAATAGAACCATGCCATTGTGGGGGAATTGATTATATTTCAACCTGAATTTGTTGAATATTCACTCTTACACAATCATATTCAGACATGGTTACAGATGTGTCATATCTTGAACATAGAAAGGAAAAAAAAACATGAAAAAGGATTCTGGGAGACAGGGAGGAAACATATGCTTGCCTAACTGGGTTAAATGCAGTCTTGACTAACTACTCATACTTCAATGAGAGACTGTATCAACGTATCAGGTGCAACCAGCAGACTCATTTAAGAGACGAGCAATCCAAGATTCTGTGTACTCCAACAGTTTTTTTCAAAGCCTGTAGATCTGTCTTGAACAACAGGCTAGTTTCTTTGTCTCACTGATTTTTCAGGGTCTGACACTCAGTTCGGTGAAGTAAAGGATACTGATATAGCCTGGAAACCTTTGAAATGGTAGTCTCAGTGGCAAGACCAAAGAGTACTAAATACTTGAAACCCTGCCCCCTCCTATCATAAATAGCCTAGATTCTGGTCCAGAACTGGATGGCAGCCAGGAGAGAGAGGGAAACAGATTGACATGAACCTTGGGGAGACATACAAGCTGGATGGGAGGCTCAACAATACCTACAGGTCAGATAAGCGGAAATAAGGTGGTTTTAGCAGTGGAGAGAAAGCTCAGCATGATTACAATTCTGTTTATGTATACATTTGTCCAACTATGTATCCTCCTCTGAGAAGAATGAACAGGGGAGATGATCTCAAGTGAGCTTGGAATTGCATAGTTTTGTTCAGCATGTGTGGTCAATGAGACCCAAATTCTGTTCTTGGGATCACAGCCAGATCTTTTAAAAAAGTGAAAACAAATAGTTGGACACACTTCCTCTGGGCACAGAAAATGCTGGGCCCCACAACATATGCTGCTGAATTTATGTTGCTTCCCTTAAAAGCAGCAGAGTCTTCCTCACATAGAACAGTGGCAGTGGTAATAGGGATTTCAGCATATAAGAGATGTTGCATAATTGTGCTGTTTGAAGGTTATTGAATGAACTCACTATCCTCTCAAATCAAAGTAAAAGGAACTACATTGCCCGTGAAGACACAAATCTATGCAAATATTCATTTCCTGACCTTTTAGAGTATAACCAAGACAACATATAATAATTTATGAGAAACAAAAATTATCTTTTGTTTACCAATAAATGGAGTTCAGTTGTTTGATGATTTGTCTTAGTTGATATTTCCCTCTAAACTGAACATTTTAAGGTCAGTCAGTTATCAGCTTTCCCTAGATACAATGTTACTACTGTATGAAGAAACTGGATGTTAAAATTCAGAACGTTATAATACAGAGGCGTAATAAATCTAAGAACTGAAACAATTGCGGGAGATTCAGTGTATTGTTTTTAACTAAGTTGTTCTACTTTCCAATGACAACTCTGGAGTCAGATGTTGGGGTGAAAACCTGCTAGATCAGCGAAGCTGAGAAGCAACCAGCTGACCTTCCTTTTTGGTCAAGGACCCAGAAAGGGCACCTCTCTCCACTCATCCAAAACCAAAAATACCGAGGATCTTTAAGTACTTCCCTACTCCTTCCTAGGAGTCTATCTGTCTTCCTGGTTCCTCAGTACTCTCTGTGGCTAATTCCTGTCATCCAGTCCCTGATCCACCCCCTAATCCAACCTTGATTTTATTAACACAGTCTTGGGGCTTCACAGTGCAATCGAATATCCTGTAACACCAACAAATTGCATGGCTCAACTTCTGAGTCATTTTGATGCCAGGTTCTCTGCCTAAGAGTGTTGAGAATTAACCCAGGCAATTAAAAAGGAAAATATATATATACTATTTCCAATTCATAGACATTTCAAAATTTATAAAGTTTGCATTTTACCAGTTGAGGTGGTTTATTGTATTACTCAAAACAAATGACAGTTCAGAGGCTAATAGTCCATGGATACTTGTGGATTTACCAAGTGAATTCCATACCATAAATAACTTAGGTTATTTTACATGGAAAACTGGACCATTAGTTTCTGTGATTTAGAAGAAGGCGTGGTTTTGAATATATAAAATCAAATTTACTTCCTAATTATTTTTAAATCCTTCTATAATAGTTTATTAGTACAAAATCATCACTTTAGAGTTTGCAAGTAAAATGCCAATATTAATTGACAGAGTAAACCATGTTTAAGACATGCTGCATTTTCAAATTTTTCAATTTCCATTGCAAAACTATTTCACAAATTATAAAATGAGAATTTTTAGGTAGTAAAAGGTGTTTTATTATGCTTATATGTTCTATACTTTTCAGAAATAGCTTATTGAGAGGACACTGCTAATTTTCAAGTATAGACATGGCATAAACTGAATCACAAATCTGTCTTTGTGGAAGGACAGAATTCATCCAGGACTTCAGATGAAGAATTCATCCAGGACTTCAGGTGATGAGAAGGACCAGAAAAAAAAAAACCGACATGATAATACTCCCTGCTGTTAACCACAGAGCCTTCATGAAGTATCATTGTCCTATTTGTTGTGCATGTTCATTTTAATTTCATTTAGTTACAACCAAGCAGGCTGGTCGTCTTGGGGGAACTGAACCATCTTATTCACTAGTAGCTTCTTTTTTTCACGTAAACTAAGACACTGGAATGAAAACAAGTTGCAGGTTGTTAAGCACATTAAAGCAAATTATAGAGGAAGAGGCTATGAATTTGAAAGTTCCTGGGTGAACATCAAAGGAGTTGGAGAGCAGATGATGAAATTACATTACTCATGTATAAAAGTTTATGTCTTAAAAGTAACATATATGCATATATATATATATATAACATAACAGAAATATCTAAGTGTGTGCAATATATATGTATATATATGCATATAGAGAGAGGGAGAATGGATGTTATGGGTACATGACAAGGCACATCCTTATTAGATTCTTGTTTTTATTTATTATATATTTTGATCTGTCTATTGAGTCTCAAATAGTTTAATCAGCATATTATTTACTTGGAAATACCATTTGGATTTCACTACAAGATAGTTAATTGTATGTGTGGAGTGGATGCAGGGATAGCACAGCTAGCCATTGTGAAGAAAGTAACACTTTTTTCTTTAGGATTGTAGCTGTGGTATGATCTCTAGGGCACATGGCTGACCCCACCCTTATATACATATGAGCAGCATTAATTGGACTCATTGGGTTAAAAAATAAATAAAAATTACGAAAGGAGGATATGAAGTTGGGATGGAAATATGAACAGGGGTGCTGAGGGGAGATTGGATGTTGTGGAGTAGATATGATCATGAAACATTGTATAGATATATGAAATTGCCAATGAACATATAATAACAAATGTTAAATATTTTACAGAAACATTCTATTTCATGTTCATCTTTTGCTTTAAAATATACAATTGGAAAGTTACTGTATTCATATCCTACTGTATATTAAATACAAATGTGAATGACAGTCAGCCTTAATACTCAGAATAGTCTTATGATCATGTGAGATAGTCATTATCTGTTAATTTGTGATTTAAACAATAATGGCGGCATGGTAGTGATATTTGACTAGTATATTTTGTTTGCTTTTCCTTTCTCAGTCCAGGGAAGCAAGCAGTAGTGTCTCGTAATTTAGGTAAGTACTCTACCAGGAAGCCACACTTCTATTCCAGAGCGAGTTCTGCTATGAGGGTGTCTGTATCGACTGTGGGTGCAATACGTGATGTTAATTAGTGTAAAGGCCACACTGTCACTGTGCCTTCAGATTATCGAGATTAGAATGCAGGCATTGCTCAGGCAGAAGAGGGAGCTGTTAGAAAGTATCACTAGTTTATGTATGTCTCGATAAAATTATGAACTAGCACTTTTATTCAGAGTTATCCCTAACTAGCTTACACTCTTGCACAGATTAGCCAAGACTTAGGCTTCCTTTACTTACACGTAGTGTGAATATGATTTGGTGCACAACATTTTGTAAATAGACACAGCTTCTGATAAATAGATGTGACACTTGAAGGTGAGTCAGAAATAATTAAAATACAACCTAATATAGAGAGAGGTGCAATAAGTTCAGTGTCGGACGAGTGCACTCAGCATTTCAATTGACCACACTGCAAAAATTTAGTGTAAGACAAAACTTTAGTATCAGTATGATATGATTTGCTAAGTGAATTTATGTGAATAAATAATAGGTGTTATTTACTATATAGCCTTGGATTCCATGCTAATAGGACAATTAGGTATGGGTGATAACACAGAAGTCAAAGTATGTATGTATTTTATATCTCTATGTCTCTATTATATGTAGCATTATACTTTATTATTAGTATCATATGCTATTTGTATTGCCATGTGTTTAGTTGTTAACATGAAAATTATTGCTTTGCTTAATTAAAATCAGCTGAAAACCAACATAACAGAAGTATCTAAGTATGTGCACACACTAAGGTATTTCTTTCAGTTCGTAGGCTTGAGTGGTGACAATACATAAACTCAGGTGACACTGAACATTTCACCAGTTTTAGGAAATGTTGCAAGTTGGTTTGGAATTAACTATAAAAGGCAGTGCAAAAAATAGGAATGTGGCAATGTGAAGGTGGGATTAGCCATTCACCAGGTGTTTCCCAATGGGAACAAAGAACCATTGTCATTATATAAGGAATATGATCAAAACAAAATTCAAAGTAAAAGTAGATAAGGTGATGTTCCTGTAAAGTAACATAAGCCAGCTCTTAAGGTAAAAAGGAGAGGGAAACATGAGGAAGACAACAGAAAGTAATGGAAGAAATAACAAAGTGACTTTAGGCAAAAGTAAGAGAAGTTGCTCTAAAGAACATGTAGCTTACAAGGAGACAGGAGGGAGGTCTCAGGAGCTATGTGAAGATGTTAGAGGAGACACCTTTGTCTGTAGTCCTTGGATAAAAGGTTGGAATTAAAGTGAATGAATTGAAGGGGAACCAAATAAAATGAGGATAGAAAGAATGGGGAAAAAAAGAACATGCTTGACCTGCAAGAGGAATAGAGAAGGTAAATCAAATGTGGAAATTAAGCTTTAATAACCTGCAACTTACAAGGAAACAAAAGCAACAAGGTTGTGGACGATTCAAAGGACAGAACTAGCCATGTGAATCTTTAAAGAAGTGCCATGTCATGAGTGGGAGTGATTCTCAGAGCACAGACAGGACAGTTACTTCGATTCTAATGAGTCTCCTGAGGAAAGTGAATGTGTTCCAGGCTCAGAAGAGATGCACAGCTTAACACTAACTACAGATAGCAAGGGAAACCTGGGGAGGGAGAGGAGTGAAGCAAGAGAAGAAAAGGAGATGTGGTGACAGTGTGAGTAAACAGGTGTGCTGCTTTGCTGTAGGTGTGCTGGGCCACACTCTCCTGCCCTGGGAAGTGAGCAGATGGGACTCCAGGATGGCTGCAGTCTCTGTCCTCTAGCCTTCTGGGGCTTTGCCCTTCCTCCCTAGCAGAGCAGAATGCTGAATACAGACAAGGTCAAAGACACACTTTAGAGTCTGCAGAATGACAGAGTCAAGTACTTCAGTAGGCCATTTCAATTTGAAAATCACAAGGATCTGAGCATAAATGAAATTCTTTTAGCTCCAGAGTTTGAGATTCCTCTGAATGAAACACATGTAATAGTATCTCACAGGAGTTAGACGTACTTATAGCACAGACATTTAAAAGATTAGACATCTGCAGAGGGAATTTTGTGATAAGAAGAGAAAGTAGCATATGGCTTTGGAAAAATTCATATAAAACTAATCTATACACAGAGTAAATGTGACGTCAAGTGATCCAACACCAATCTATTCGAAGTTAAATTCAGAGATGATATACTGGGATATGCATGGTTATTTATTTTGAATAAAGTTGCAGGGTATGTTAGCGAAAACAAATTAATTAATACTTTATATAGAAAGATAATAAATTATACACAGAAAGCATATGACCTTTGTTTCTGATGGTGCTGCAGTAGCAAAAACAATTTTCACTTGGTCCTAGAGATTTAAAAAACATATGGAGGCTATGGAAATTTCTGTTTAAATGATGAGAAATTGAAATATTTTAAAATAATCAATTAAATCAAGGACGTGCTGTGATTTTGTGACATGAGTGGTTTCATGATCTGATAAAGCAGAAAGCCACCTTGGTATCTGATTTTTGTATTTAGTGACATATAGGCAGTTTTCAATCAAAGAAAAAGAGACTGTAATAGAATACAAGTAAAATAGGACAGAGTAAGGGAAGATAGATAACACATAACTTGAGTAGAGTATCAATAGATGGTAGGCAGAGAGAGATAACTTAAGAGAGGTTGATTGAAAGATGACTACAGTGACAGGACCAGTGCATTAATTCAGGGCAAGATCTGTAAGCAGAGATTTCCTGTCCAGATAAACACCCCTAGGCTTGGCATGGGAGGATGTTGGTGAAAGCTTTGAGATTTTAGGTGCCCCTGACTTGAAGGTGAGGAAATGCAGCAAGAACAGAAATGATAGCAGCTGACATTGCATCCTTACTCAAAACCTTTAAGGGTGGGAAGATTGGAGCAGGTCATTCTACTTGAGTATAGTGCTTTTGTTGAAAAGCATTTGAGGACATCATAATCTAACCCAGAATGTCTGTAATGACCTGAGGATGAAATGACCATGATGGAGTTTAATGAGGAAACACTAGAGGTGGCTAAGTTAAAATTAAGAAGAAAATATGTTGCATATGGGAGGACAGAAGAGACTTGAATTCCTTGGAGGAGGAAGAGTACTTCTCTGAGAAATGCTGTTTGTCTTTGCAACACAAAAATGATAGTAAGTTAAAAGTAAGAGAGGCTATCATGGAATTCTGACAGCATGGATCTCTGTGGAGAGCTACCCAAGGTGTCCTCTCCCTGCAGTCTTTGAACAGGGCCTCCAGATTCCCCTGCTGTTCTTCTACCTATAATAGATTGCTCTTTATTCAGATCCACAACAATCATTCCAAACTCAACGGAGCCAGAAACAAATTATCTTTCTCTTCTAATGATCTACACTCTGATTTGGCTCCTTCATTTAAAACCCTTATTGTCTTTCTAGTCCTACAAACAAAATCTTTGGAATTCATTTTCACTAAGTCAACCGTTTGTCCTTCAAATCCATATGGATAGAGTTTCTTTTCTCCTTTGAAAACATGTCTGGCCCTGTACCTTCACTGTTCTTTGCCTTTACCACCACAAACTTAATTCCTGAAACACTAGACCCTGCTAATGAGATCCTGTCATTATATCAGTTTATCATATTGATCTTGAATATTCATAGTACGTATTTAAGTGTTAAATCTCTGCCTTTTATTCCTTCTTAGTATTATTTTAAAATATAAGCAAATTGAAGGAAAAAGCTAAATACATATACTTAATCTATTTTCTTGTTATAGTGAAATTAAAATCCCTAGTTGTCATTAAAGGCCAAGGAGACTCAATTCAACTTTCTAAATATATTCTTGACAACTCCATCATTTGTCCATAAGTGACTTTACATATGAGTATAATCTGCTTTGTGATGTGACCTCATGAAGTTCTAAGTTCTTTTGCTGAAGTTCTATGTTACATTCTATCTGTAGTTTCATGATGATTTTATCTTTAAGTATTTTATTATTATACACTAATTATATTTAATAGTATGTTGCATTATGACATATTAGACATGCAAAGAATACATTTGATTACATTTACCCCATCTGCCTCTCACCTTCTCTTCTTAACACTTTCTGATCCTTTCCCTTCTTCACAAACTTTATATTTCTAAATGTTTTTTAAAGAATACAAAGGTTATTTTAATAGTGTTTTTGATATTGATACAATTTAAAAATTATCATTTAGAATAAAGATCCATATAATGACATGTGAGGGTAATATGCATAAAATAGAAATGAGGAAGAAATGGAGAAAACAGAAATTATTTTAGTTCAACTGAAAACATTTACATGCATGCATTCTGTTTTCTCAGGTTACGAGCAGCTATAGTGCATAATGTGTCCCTCGTGTACACTATCTAAACAAAGAGGAGATCTCGAGGTAGCATTTCTGGGACCTCCCAAATAGTAAATTCCAAATATACTTTTTGAGTATTTCATGCATATAAAAACTATAGTTATAATTTTGATGATGTTTGCATGACTAGAGAAAGGCTACAGGACTGTATGCAAAATTTGTGAGTACCATTGAGAAGTTAGGAATCCTAGACTGGATCCTGGCATCAAAGGGGTTATTTTCTGAGCATGTGTTACTGCAGTGCTAATTCATGTCAACTTGGCTACATCTGGCAACCAACACCAGAATTTAATTTTATTGGACCAAGGTAGTAGTATTTCTATATGTGTACTGGTTTTTTTGTTGTTTGTTTGTTTGTTTTGTTTTTTGTGGGGTGTATTTTTAGAATAAAAATGAAAAGAAAATACATGAAGTGTTTTAAAACGTAAGCATGGGAATGAAGCTTTAGGAAGTCCATCGGTAGGGAGGAAGGAAGGCAGAAGGAGTTCCCACCTACTTGCAGTTGTAGCTCCACTAGATTCCAAAGATTGAGGGGGAATTAAACGCCCAGTAACAATAATCAGAAATCCAGGCAGTTGTAGTAGGTTTTAAAGTCCCCTACCAGCCAATTACTAACTCAGAGCCAGGCCCTCTGGAGAAGGTCCATCAGCAGCGCTAAGCAGCCAAGGGCAATTACCAGTGGAGAAGTCAGCTGCAAGCCCTCAGAATTCCACACTCGGGCAGCTATGGATTGAGTTCATCTACCCTGAAGTGGGTGTCTGGGCCAAGCAACCTTGCATCCACAGCACATACCAGTTTTGTATAATTATACTGAAGAAGCACCAAGTTTCAGAGAAAAAATTACAACCTTTAAAGGGATATTTTCCAACTCATATTTGTGGTTAACACATTTTAGAATCATAGATATGTGCATGTGAGTGACCATTTTGTTCCAAATTGCATATGATGGTTTAAATTAGAAAAAAAGTGAAATACAATGTTTAAACACGGGGAAAACTGTTTTTATTAGTGATGGATTTTATTGCTTATTTTTTTGGAAACAAATATTGTAACTATAGATAATTTAGGGGAAAAGTAATTATGCTTCACTGAGAATTCAAATAAAGGAGAAAAAGAAAAAAGAAAAAAAATCCAGCCACCCTGCCTCCCACAAATCTAAATGTTAAAATAAATTAATTTACTAAAGCAATTTTTAGTGTAAACCATCAATGTTAGAAAAAGATAATTGTTTAAAATACTTTAAGAAAACTCAGTTGGGATGAAGCTTATGTATAAACTAGCAAAATTTAGTTTTCTAACTTTTTTCTTTTTAAACAAAATATATTCCTGTTCTTGTGACCTAATATATAATTTACTTTTGATTGTTTATTATTTTTCTTCTAGTGAACATAATTTTGTGCACAGACATGGGAGGCAACTGAAAGCTCACAGGATTTGTGAGACTGGAAACAAGAAAGGACTACCTAGACATGGTGTGAATCTTCCTTCCCTAGAGTTTTTAAAAATAGACACCCATCTGTTTAGAATAATTTAATAAAATTCTGCCAAGGTACAAAATATATTCAAGTTTTTAATTCTCTGAACTTCTTATGACAAAAGAAAGAAAAAAATGCCTTTGATAAACACTTGAATTAGAACAGAGAGCATAAAAAGAAAAATATATATTTAATTTATTACTTCAAAAGGAACATTTGTTGTAAAATGTTTTCAAGTACATGTTTACAGACTAAATATACTTTCTTGTAGATTAATTCAGTCTAAGATTGACTGGTTATTCTTTGGCTTGAATAAGGAAGAAGGCATCCTTAGATTTCCTCCAGTCCTAAAACTTGGAATTAGAGACTAACTGAAATACGGTTTGTGAGATCAGGGGCATCAGATGTGTTCTGTGCAATGGAACAAAACAGCAGCTCTAAAAGTGGCTTCAGTGTGGATTTTTTCCATTATAACTTTGTTGCCCACAAGCCTGTGCTGTGCACTCTCAAATCTTCACTTACTTTCCTCATTTTCCCTCAGTGGACACAAGACTGGTTTGGGACTTATGTTGATGTCTGACTGTAGTCAGTGGAAGCACCATGGCTGAATGTTGCATGACAATTACTCACTAATAGAAACATCAGAGCAGATTCACATCATCCTCCATGGGTATTTGTGCACACATCCATGTTTACATAGGTATGTGTGTGTTTCGATGGGCCATTGGGATCTTTTTCACAGAAAGTAGATGTAAAAGAAATACACAAAAACTTACAAATTACAAGCAGGGGTTAAAATAGAAATTCCCTCAACCTAGACAAATGACAAACTTCATGTGGAGGAAGGCAGAGATACTCAGTCTCTCAAGGGGGTGATGTAACCTACTTCAGTCCAGGTTTTCCTCATAGGATATCCAACCTGGTTTAGCTTTGAGAGAATAAATAAAATACAAACAATATATTTTGCATCACTTTTCACAGATCCACAGCTCTGCTAACTCTTGCCTACTGAGTTTTATCAGCAACCCCGTCTATTTAATCACCATTTTTGTTGTTGAATAGCTATTGATCGGCATGTGACACAGATTACGACATAGTCACATAACAACAGAGTGGCATCTAACTGATGTGAGTGAAGCAGGAGCAGAGGATGAGATGAGTATATAGATTTCAGGACACTAACCTTATGAACACTTGCACATGTTCAGGAAAGCCCAATGGATAAAATTTATGTTTTGCTAATGATTTTTATTAGCCCCCTGGCCCAAAGTAGTGGCATGCTGCCCAGGAATCTGAAGGAATCCTGTTTTTGGTTACTAGTCAGAATGTGAAGAGTAATAAAATTCCAAAAAGCACTCTCAAAGTTAAAGTACATTTGTCCAGGTGATTTCTTATTTTTTTTCTCTCTTCATTTTAAAGTTATGCATTGCTTCATCAGGGTAAACTAGACAGGGATCATTTCCACAAATCTGTGAAAGAGATTCATAAATTGTGCAGGAGAGAACTGCACAAAACCATTCATATGTGTATTTGTTTATGTTAATTGTCTGCACAAATTCATAAAATGGCTAATATGAACCACAGCTTTCCTTTTCCCTGCTTCATAAATGGTCTCCTATATTCCTGACAGAGTTTTAGGGAAATCACTTTGCCTATATTCAAAGCAGATACTTGGATAATCTACAAGTTCTATATAATGCCATGTATGATTTCCCTCTATGCAAAATAATGGTGAATTTCTTCTGAAATTACATGTGCTCAATCAAAAGAAAGATGACTTGGTTGTAATCAGCATGGGAGCTTTCTGTTTTCAGTCTGTTTACCTGTATCTCATATTATTAATTTGAAATATAAATTTGGAACTATATCAATTTTGCAAAAGTATTTTTAGAAGATACATTGAGGATAGGAAATATCAGATAGTGGGTAAAGTGATTGCTGGACAAACACAAAGATTGGTTTCCCATATCCAGCACCATGTGAAAGGTGAGTACATTTGCCTGTATCTATTATTCTAGTGCTGGAGTGTGGACACAGGTATATCACCGTGGCTGGTGGCCATTCAACCTAGACAAAATGGTAAGCTACAAGTTTAGCTAGGGGCCCTTTTGTAAAACCTATATGACTTTATAATTTCATCATTTCTCCCTTCCCATTCCCTCCTCGAAACTCCCCAAATATACCCATTCTTGTTGGCTTTCAAATTCATGGCTTTGTTTTTTATTAATTATTATTACATACATATATGCGTATGTGTTTATATATGCATAAGATAAGTACATAAACATAACCTCTTCAGTCATTATAATATTACTTGCATGTATATAGTTTCAGAGCTTATCATTTGGTACTGGATAACCAGTTGGTCTGCTCACTTTTTGGAAGACTGTTTCTTACTCTCTGCATTTCTCAGTTGTCTGTAGTTCTTTGTGTAGTGTTGGACTTAAAATCTACTCAACAAATATGAAATCATGCCTGGTACTGGAAATCTAGCCAACTACCCAGGCTAGTAAAGTTGTCAAACTTGGAGGAGAACCCATAACTACCACTTTACTAAACAAGAATAATACCTAAATACATTTTAAATACCTGTCCTTATACCCACAGGTAAGTTAGTTCTCACCTATCGAAGAAACTTCTCCTTGCAATAAACTGAGACCATCACAGAAAACCACAACCAATCAAAATGCAAAGTTACGAGGCCCAGTCTCAACTGATAGTTATACAGTACAACTCCTGTACCTTAGTCTCAGGGATCTTTGTAGAAGATGGAGCAGAAAGATTGTAAGACCCAGAAAAATAAAGTTTTCTGTGAGGTTGTGTCTCCTAGGAATGTCAGAAACTACACTCTTAAAGTTTCACTAGCATGACTCCATAAACATGTGCTGTACAAGGAAAACACCTCTAGACATGCTATTGTGGAAGGGGTAAGCACATAAAAGGTCATTCTTTTTAAAGTTTAAGTGAACAGTGACTCAATAAGACACTCCATATTGACATCTGACCTCCACAGTCACACAAACAGATACCCTCACATTCATATGCACAAACTCCCAAATACGTTATAGAGAATTATGATCCTAGTTTGCTATTATTGGCCAGGAAGTGATAGCAACCTGAAGTAAATGGAAAAGATTATTGTGGAAAATCAGGAATTACTGCCATATTGTAAAGCCCAGGAGTAAGAACAGGTATCACAATCAAGCTCTAGTAAGGTGAAACACTGTAATATAAAGGTATTCACCAGTCATGATAAAATAGTCTGACATGCCTCAGCATTGAATGGGCCACTACAGATCCCCACAGACCACAAAAAAAGACCAATGTCACTGTCAATCCAACAACAGCCCCTCTGCGCAAGAAACCCCCCTTTAATAGAGTCACTTCTGAACTGGTCCTCATTAGGTCTGCTACTTCATATACTTCCCCATCAATGGCATACCAGAGGTCAGATCCAAACTCTACAAACCTGTGCAAAGAGTTCTTTACTTGCAGTCAATGTTATTAAATCCTTTTACAGACTGTTGGATGAAATCAGTAATCAGGACAGTAATAAACTCAGGCACTGGAAATAAACAAAAGAGAACCCTAAATACTCATTTGGCAAAAATACTCATAACTCTTATAAAATTGGACTGTAACATGCCAAGTGGCAGGGAAAATGGAAGAGCGCAAGAGCCCAGGAGAGAGATGTTGGACACGTGGTAATGAATCCTCCAGCTTAAGCAGGTAGAAATGAAGTTCATGGAAATAAAAGCTATTTTTCCAAAGATAAAGCATGCAAAATAAGGATGATAAAGCGGCAAACATGATAGTCGTAAATTTCCAGGTTTCAGTTGAATCTGCAGAAAATTTAATAAGCACAGCTATTATCAAAAATGCTGAGAGTCAGCAAAGAGGCAGGGAGCAGGTTCTGTGTAGGATTTGTGGGGGTGGAGAACTGATCTGGTGATGACAGAGGCAGACAAGGTTGCACTTGTAAGGTGAGAGCACTGACCTTGAAAGAGACATTCATAAATGACCTCTTAAAAAGGCAGTGCAAACCCCCAAGCTTAAAGAACTCTGAGAAAAAGTCACATAGCAACATTGAAAAGCCTGAAATTATAGAGAAAAGAAAATAGAGCAAGATGGAAAGGCACAGGAAGTGTAGACAAGTGTTGTTGGTGTGTGAAACAGCAGGAAAAGGGAAGCAGGGAAGGAAAAAGAAGGAAGTACATGGGAAGCACACAGTTAGAAAAAGCGATGTTCCAATTGAATTTCAATAAAACAACTATTTCCATAAGTGGAGACATTGCAAGTAAAACTTGAAGATGAACTTCCATTACACAGCATCATAGATTGACACGTTTTAAATACACAAAGGGTAGGATGTATCCTAGCCCTGCCACTCAATAGCTGCTAATTCCATATCCACTGAGAAGGGTTGTTTCATTTTTAACTAGATGGAACCGTACCTGTCCTCTGTAGAAGAATAAAAAAAAGTCAAACTTATTGACATCAATCCCATGAAAATGTTTGCTAATTATCCTTTCAAATATATTTTCTTTCACTATAATTGTATTAATTTATCTCCCTAAGGAGAGGTCAATACTATGTTTCTTAGGACTAGTGTATTCAAATACCAGATATCAGGTTACTTTAAGCAGATGAAATGAACTTGATTCATTGTTCTAGAGTAGATATCCAAAGCCAAGTGGTGGACAAAGTTGGTTTCTTCTGAGGACTGTGGATGAACCTGGATCACGACCACCCTCAACTTCTGGAACTTGCTGACAATCTTCCACATCACATTGTCTATGAAGATCTGCTTTCCTTATCAGAGGAAGATTTATGCTTACATGCAAATCTTCCTCTTTAAGAAAACCAGCTGTTCTGGTTAATTCTAGCTGTTAAGTCAACATAACCTTGAACCACCTTGGAAGATAGTTTTAATGAGGAATTATTTTGAACAAGTTAATGTGCGTTTGGGGAATTGTCTTGATTGCTTATTGACATAGGAAGACTCAGCAGTTTGTAGGAAGCACCATTCCCTAGGGAAGGTAGCTGTAAGAGGAGAAAAAGCTAATAGAGGGCAAGCAAACAGACAAACAAGGACTGTGCATTTTCTTCTTTCTACTCTTGATGGTTGATATGATATGACCTGCCTCAAGTGTCTATCTTTACTTCCTTTAAGTCACTGACTACAACTTAGAACTGCAAGCTAAGTAAACCCTATTCGCCAGTGTTGCTCATTGCTAGGTTACTTTATCACAGCATCATGAAAGTAACTAGAACACCAGTTATTCTAGAATAGAAGTCTACTTATGAATCCTTGTTAACTGAGCAGACTCTGTCCCACATACTAGTTCCTGTGATACTGTGAGTAGAATATTAGCATGTATAATTTGCCTGAAATGCAAATATGTTACAGGATAGACAAAATATCTCCCACAAATATCTATGTCAATGTAAGTTTTTACTTGCTGAACTGAAACACTAGTATGTATGCAACACTGCATCACTATATGTGACCCATTGTGTAGATGTCATGTAATTCCTCCTGAATTACATGTTCTGATATGAAGTCACTGCTCATTCTTGCTAGATGATGTGTCCACAAAACAGAGAAAAGTACTAAGTCTACTCTAAGTATTTAATTTCAATAACTTAGCTTATTAAATAAATAACAACTTAGCATTTATTAGTATTTATTAACACCACTGAGTGCTTTTTAAAATATTAACAATAGTAAGTTCTATCTTTTTGCTTCAAAATACCATTACTACATTGTTAGATTTTTATGAGCACAATTAATATTTCAGCTATGTGTCTAAATTTATATATACTCTACAGATAATATTTACAAATTTATGAATATGAATACTTACACAGAATTTATGGAAGTCCAATGCTTGTAAAGCAACTAATGAGACAACTGAAAGTTTGGGGATGCATTTGAGTGGTTTCAAAGAATCATTATAAAATCTTAGCGACACGTGCAGATATATTTGCCTTTGACTGTTTGCCAGATGACTCAATAGAATAATATACATATGGATCAACCAAAATGTGCCAAACTACTGCTAACATTTATGCAGTTTCTAAGAGGAAAATTCTTCCCTCTCTTCTGTCTGCAAAAAATCATCCCTATAGAATGAAAGAAATGCAGAACAAAAGATCCTACAAGAATATTAACCAGTTATGGTATGGTCTCATAACCTGAAATATTTGACACCAATGCTCTTAAAAAACACAATACTTGAAAGCAATATTAGAAACTGGAAGATGATGCCACATTTGTACACTGAAAACGGCAAACATTTAATCTTGTATGAGCAACATCCTTCACATCTGGGGCACACCTTGCTATTCTTATTTGCAACTGTATTTTCCTTGATTTATGTGTATCTTTTAAATCTCAAACCAGATTGTATTCTTACTTTCATTTATTTGAGGCAAAATCGTGCCATGTAGACCTTAATGGTCTGATACTTGTTTGCTGTATAGCCTAAACTGACCTCAAGCTAATGAAAATCTTCCTGTACAACCCCACTGACTACTGGAATCATCACTGTGAAATGGAACAGCTGGGTTTGCATGTAGTTTACTGAGTGATGATAAAGAAGTTGTTATTGTTTTCTCCTTTCATTCAGTATTACAAACAAATCTTAGGTACTGAATGACAACATAATACATTTGATGTAAGTAAATTCATTAAATGATATATATGTTACATACATACATGCATACTATACTTATAGAGTCTTGGAGAAAATAATGTTTATCAGATAACTCAATTACTCTAAAGAATACAGTAGTCTTGTCTCACAAAACAGCAAGGTCCCAATATTCAAAGTCTTAATAATCTTCTAAGAGACACTAAGTTCTTGGTGCACTGTTTTTCTTTGATGGCTGGGTGGCAGATCACTGTTTCTACTACCAGGAATGCTTGATAGAAGCTAGTTTGGCTGCAGGCACACTTCAGATACTTTGAACACAACTTTGAACACACTTGCATATGGGTCTGAGTGTAATCCAAACTAGGCTGAAATGAAATGAGAAGAACTGGAGGTAAATGAGAGGTTTTTTTTGTTCTTTTTTTGTTTTTTTTTTTTGTTTTGTTTTTCCCAAGTGTAGGCAGAACAAGAAAGTAGAGACGGGGCACTGGGCAAGTCACCGTAAATTATAGTGTGTTCTCTCTCTGTTGATTTGACACAGTGTTCTTGCTGTTGATTTGAATTGGGTTGCTCTCCCTCCTTTTAAGGATTTTCTATCATCATCATCATCATCATCATCATCATCATCATCACTATATAGTATGTGTGTGTGTGTGTGTGTGTTGTGTGTGTGTACAAGCAGGTGTCCATGGAGGACAGATTAGAGCTTCAGATCCCTTGGAACTGGAGTCATAGGTGTTTGTGAGCCACTCAGTGTTGGTCCTGCAATCTAAACTCTGTATCTCTGATAGAACAGTAAGCACTCAGCTCTGATTCATACTTCCAATCACACCATATTCTTTGCATTAATGTAAACTGGATTCACTCACAGGAGGAAAACCAAAGTAATCTCTTCCTTAGAACTCAAAGAAGGAATTCAAGGACAAACAAGAATAAGGGATGTATTTCTGGTTTTGCTTTATCTAGATAAAATATGATCTTTTGTATGATAAAAGTAAATGAAAAATACTATCAAACAATGCTATATATTTTATAGAAATTTATATAAACACCTGTAAGTTAATGCAAATATATGCATTTATAAATACACATAATTCCATATTATGTGCCTGTGTATTACAAACCAAGAATCACTTTTCTGTTTTCCCCCCTCCCCCCAGGGGAATGTTTGAAAACATGCAGAATTTGCTGGTGCCTGGATGTTGTCAATCATCATCATCTTCATCTGCAGTTTTCAATTGTTATGATCTCCTTGACTCACTGCAAATATTCTACAACAGTGTCCTGAACTGTGGGACTGAATAACATTCCAGAGCTTACCTGAAAGATAAATCCCTACAAAACAATAATAATAAAAATAAACTAACAAGAGTATCAATACTCTTTTGTGTTGTAAAAAGTTACTCACTTTCTTTGTGGCTGCAGTTTTAAAGCCAGGATAACCATTGAACAACATCACATGAAATGATGTGCAGGAAATTGCATCGAGATTGTAACAGTAGTTGTTAAAACAACAAAAGCAGTATAAAACCTCTGTTACAACGTTTTGAAAATGCTATTTAATTTATCTTATGTCTATGTATGATTTCCTTGGATTTTTGTGCAAGGTTTTAGTGCCTCATCCACTAGATGTCAGAAAACTGCATCAGATCTCATGAAAGTGGAACTAAAGATGCTGTAAACCACCATGTGGGTGCTAAGAACTGAACTTGGTTTCTTTCAAAACCAACAAGAACTTGTAACTGCTGAGCCATCTGTCCATTCTAGGAACTTTGTTTTAGACAGAGAGATTCCACTTAAGAGTTGTAACATGATCACAGCCTTATGTGTTGACAAACACCAAAGAGGAACCTAGAGGTAAGGTAGTCAGTCATTTCAAGCTCGATCTTACACATTGTTCTGTTTGTGTTCAGCATGGTAAAAAGCTGCTTACATCACAATCCTGGAATGATTTAATGACATAGTGAAGCAGGTATCACTCTGCAAATATATTCCTGTTTATTCTTATATCTGAAGTGCCATGCAATGAAAATCACTGTACTGTTTCTCCATACCAAGTTTTTTGTGACTAATTTTAAAGTCATATAACATTTGACTTTCCATTTTCCTGTAAATTATATTAATGCATTTCATATGTAAGAACAATGTGGTAAGGGGTTACAGCTAGTTAGGATTAATTCAGCAGAAACAGAAAGAGCATAATAGACTTCTCTATTTCTAAGAACAGAATCTAAGAGAGTCATTGAATTTGTAACTGGTTCAGGCAATGACCATATTTTACTGCAGAATTATTTTTGTTTAATGAACTGGTCACTTCTATAGTCCAATGGGTTATACGTGTCTGGAAATGACCTCCTAACTGCAGCTATGGTATTCTTAGAACATTCTTCATCATTATAATCTCAAGCTGCAGACTTTCTGTCAGACACCTACCAAGTGAATTAACCTGAGTATTGTATAGAAACAGTTAAAATGGCACCAGTGCTACAATGAGTGGCTGGGACTAGATTCACATCTTTCTGTAACAATTAATGAAGCAAATTCCATAAGAAATTTAGATTGCACCAGCATAAGTATATATTAAAACTATAATTATGCTTCTCACAAGAAGTAGGATTTACTCTGAAAGACTGTGCCAAAATTTCTATAGTCTGGATGTAAACCAAGAATATGGTCTATCCCTACAGGGTAATACTCACCTTATAAAATAAAATTTATGTATTTACTTAATTATGCCATAGGATGCCCTTCAAATTCATGGCCAAAGTTCAATTCAACTAAATTTCTTTGTGATGAGTGTACCTCTCAAACCAAATGAAATAATTAACTGATTTTCCAATTATAAATGAATCAGAAATCGATTAAATGAACATTGACCCCATGCCATAGAACATTAAGAAGGCAGTTGCAATAAAGCATCTCTGGACTTAATCAATATGTGTCCTCACATATTACAAGGGGAAGAAAGTATTAAGGCACAGCTTAATCAATACTGTGAAATGTACTTTTATTTGAGGAAAGTGACTGGCTATTTGAAATGTTACTCATTTAGAACTATAGCCTGAGGTTAAAGATAAAGAAACAGTCAAAAATCTGACAATATTTCCTTGTTTTGACGAACTCAGTAATAAAGTGTGATCATGACATGCTGGACTGGTGATCAAAGAGCCATTAAAGGACCAGCATAAATATTCGATTGTAAGAACAGACAAAATAGCATGCTTATATTATTTATATGTACTTATATATTCATATATACAAATCTATTCCTTGGTTAAAAGAAATTACAAAACAAGTCATTGTTGTCTTTGTGATAATTTTGTGCATTTGCATCTTCCACTTTTAAATGCTGTGTGTTTGCTAGATCATGGTCCCATTGTCATAGCTCTGTAGATCCTACAGTACTGACTGTTTTAGCAACAACTGCTTATAAACTATGACACCTTTCTACAATGTAGTCACCCTTTCTAGAAATCCCTACTATGAACAAAATTTTCTCAAAACTTTCTCTCAAGCTTTCACGGAGATAAACTTGATACTTCAGGGACCTAATATTTTCATTTGTAATAATGAGAGGGAAAATTAATGTGCCACCAGAATATCAGATTCATTAATTTTCACTCAATTAAATTTTCTAGGGAGTGTTCCCTTCAACTGAACTCAAATACCACTGGGCGGTATAGATGCACCTGCCTTCTGGGGGAGTGTCCCTAACTTCCACCAGAAAAGAAGCAAGCACCACTGGGCCCCTGAAGATACAAGCAAGTAGGATGGATTCAGTGGTTACTTATTTTCTTGGGTTATTTAGAGGAACACACCAATGGGAAGTGAAAGTTTACTGTTATTACAGGCATAAATCTAGGGAAGATGAATCCAGAAATAGTTCATTGTGCAAGGAAAGAAAAAAATGGAGAAATAAGTAAACTGTAGAAAGAATCCAGATACTTATAAAGAATGTACTAAGAAGCCCAACGATTTAAAAAACATATCTTGAAAGAAAGTCAGTGACTCAAAAATGTCATTGCACAATGAAAATGGAAAGACTAACCCCTTAATTATTACCAAACACCCTTCACCTTAGAACCTTCCTAGATAGTACGACTATAACCCAATGCATTGGGTATGCTATGGACTGGCCAATGCAGTTTGAAGATATGCAAAGAAAATACATCCAATCTTTGAAGGAGAGTTTGTATTAGAATTACCTGCATAAAAGAGTCAGAATAGGTACTAGGTGCATCAGAAAACTACAGTGCAAAGTTTTCTGTACTGAATTAGTGAGAAACTTTTAAGCAAAATTCTGACTTTTTAGGTGGAGCATCAATCGTGTGAATGTTTCATGTAAAAAGACCATAGATTTCTATAAGCTTGTAAAACTCATTGAAATTATGGCTTTACTTAATTTTAAAGAATTGTTTCTAAAGGTAATTGACACAACACTACAAAAGCTTACCAGGATATATTGTAAATTGATAGAAATTTATTATATGGAATATTATATGTATATATATTATAAAGAATGTATAAAATTTTTATATAGATATAGACATGGACTATTTTCTCTGGAAACTTTTATGTTGATGATATAGCTGAGGAGCTGAAGTAGTCTTGTTTTAGTATGTTCATGTCAACAATTTTCCATTCAAGTTGTTATGAGTTGTTATATGTGAATCATTACTAAAATAAAACATACCATTTTAAAATTCCCACTTAAGATTCTCTCTCTCTCTCTCTCTCTCTCTCTCTCTCTCTCTCTCTCTGTGTGTGTGTGTGTGTGTGTGTGTGTGTGAGAGAGAGAGAGAGACAGAGAGAGACAGAGAGAAACAGAGAGAGACAGAGACAGAGAGAGCTATTTCTACTTTAAGCTCTAAAATAAACACTCTTCACAATATGTGTATTAATTCCCTAGGCACTGTTTTTTTGTTTTGTTTTGTTTTGTTTTGGTTTTGGTTTTTTCGAGACAGGGTTTCTCTGTGTAGTTTTGTGCCTTTCCTGGAGCTCACTTGGTAGCCCAGACTGGCCTC
>CABHPQ010156674.1:0-39979 GCA_902168405.1 Peromyscus aztecus | reverse complement strand
TTTTTTGTTTTGTACTAGCAAAGGCTAAATCCACCATGCAGCTTAATATGCCACTTGCAGATGCCTCATTCCCACTATACTGCAGGTCCAGTGCGCATACCAGGAACCTGCCATAGTAGCTAAAAGCGCAGGCTGCCGCCAACTTGAAAGAGCCAACTAAGAACTGTTTTTAGCTCTGTTTTAGAATCTTTTTTCTCAGGTTTTAGGTGGAAACTCTTGCCAACACGTTGGGCGTCATATGTAGATGTAACCAACCATCTTATTAAATAAGAAACACAGAGCCAATGTAAAGATAAAAGCCCAAAAGGTCAGAGCTAAGAGCCTTACCCTTCCTCCTTCAGCAATCCTCTTTAGCCAAGAGAGACCTACCTCCTGTTGTGTTTGCCTTTATATAGACTTTCTGTTCTGCCTTCTCATTGGTTGTAAACCCAACCACATGACCGCCTCATCACTGCCTGTCTGTGCAGATCTCCAGGTCTTTTATGGATGGTAGTGAGATTAAAGGCGTGTATCTCCAATGCTGGTTGTATCCTTGACCACACAGAGATCTACCTAGCTCTGCCTACCAAGTGCTGGGATTAAAGGCATGCGCCATGAACGCCCAGCTTCTGCTCTGCTTGCTATTAGCTCTGACCCCCAGGCAACTTTATTTATTAACATACAAATGAAATCACATTTCAGTACAAATAAAATATCACCATATTTCCCCCTTTTTTTAAGAATATGACGCCCCCCAAAAATAAAAAAAAATAACGAAAATAAAAGTTAAAAAAAAAGAATATGATGCCCAAGTTCCCAAAGAGGTGGTGTGGGGCAGGTGGTTTTTTGGTCTTTTAATGGGTTTTGGGTCTGGGATAATTTTCATTGTTTATGGAGGTTGGTTACAAGTTGTTCTCAAGGGTTAGGAAAAGGGTTAAGCAAAGGAGATTAGATTTAAGGTTCTTGTTTAAAAAAAAAAGAAAGAAAGAAAAGGACAATTAATAGTTTTAAATACTTTACATTGGATTGGATTGTTTTATATTGTATACAAATTATATATATTGAAATTGATATTGTTAGAAAATGCTATATGTATATTTCTAATTGTACTTATACCATTCATTTAACAATGTAATGCAATTTTCTGATCCTTGAATTATTATTACCAACTATTAGGATAAAAAGAAATGAAAGTTAGTAGTTAGACATTACAATAGAACTTGTAGTCATATTAGGTATGTTTTCAAGACTGAGCAGATATATTTTAGATAGACAGGTCATCTTCAAACCCTTCAGAGATCTACAGAATATGGCATTTAAAATGTTTTAATAACTTAGAAAATTTTTCTTTTTGTTATGACTATGAGACATGTCAGCTCCTGGCAGTACCAATCTACTTCAGAGAGAATATGGGCATTGAAGAAACTGCATATGGAGTTAACTTTCATTGTGGCAAAAGTTAGCCACTGGACAACAAAGTATCCTCGAATCAACTGCTGACAAACAGGACAGACAGGACATGAAACAAAGGACTACCAATTCTTGCCAAAACAAGTGTGGTTATGGCTTCATCAAAAGGCATCTTCTGAGGCCAGGACAATATGTCACCATCCCTGAAGTGGCCTTCACAATCCAGAAAAGGTACAGTGCCCTTTTCTTTGAAGGCAGCTGAACAGGCAGTGAGCCGACGGCTTCTGATGTGCAGTGGAACAGCAGCTGAAGCAGTTATTCTTGAAGAGTAACTAAGCTCATGCCTCTCAATAGTAGACTGGCATTTAATAGAGGGATGTGGAGAAGAATGGGATGCTGAGATGAAGTCATATATATATATACAGCCAAGAAGAATAGACAGCTGAATTCAAAAACCATCAACAATTTCCAGATTTTAAAATCCTGAATCATGACATGACACTAGTGGAATTCAGGTGTTTCTGGTACATGGACTGCTCTCACCCAATGTAAGGTTGAACTGTTGACCTTGTGTACATCCTACTTCACAAATGAGTCTGTCAGGTACGCTAAGCCTATAGGCTGAAGATGATGCCCCAACACTGCAGAGAAACCTCAGGTGACTGTCCAGGCAGCTGGCTGTTTCTGTCAACTCACAAATTTTTTGGATGTTGCTTGCATGCACTTCCTGTTTTTATTTTTGTTAGGTAATATTATTTCCTTCTTGGGTCTCTGAAGGAGTTGAAGATTAGTTAGTTATAGTTGAAGATTAGTTAGGATAGAAAGTGAATTAAATACATTTTGGACTTACCAAAATAGGATAGATAATGGAATTATTTTCTCTGAATTTGTCAAATACAAATGGACTAGACATTGTTTAGGTATTTATTACTTGTATATATTGTATATAGTTATTGTACTTTTGTATATAGTTTTTCTTATGTTAGTTATAACCTTTTTTTCCTTTTTCTTTTTATTAAAATAGAAAAGGGGAAATATGGTGATATTTTATTTGTACTGAAATGTGATTTTATTTGTATGTTAATAAATAAAGTTGCCTGGGGGTCAGAGCTAATAGCAAGCAGAGTAGAGCTGGGCGTTCATGGCACACGCCTTTAATCCCAGCACTTGGTAGGCAGAGCTAGGTAGATCTCTGTGTTGTCAAGGATACAACCAGCATTGGAGACACACGCCTTTAATCTCACTACCATCCATAGAAAACCTGGAGTTCTGCACAGGCAGTAATGAGGCGGTCATGTGGTTGGGTTTACAACCAATGAGAAGGCAGAACAGAAAGTCTATATAAAAACAAACACAACAGGAAGTAGGTCTCTCTTGGCTAAAGAGGATTGCTGAAGGAGGAAGGATAAAGCTCTTAGCTCTGACCTTTTGGGCTTTTATCTTTACATTGGCTCTGTGTTTCTTATTTAATAAGACGGTTGGTTACATCTACACAGCAGTGGTAGCACATACCCTTAATTCAATCACATGGCAGACAGAGTCTCTGCGTGGTCAAGGACACAGCCAAGGATGGTGACAGGAGCCTTTAATCCCAGTACCAACCACAGAGACCTGGAGGTCTGTATAGGCAGGCAGTGATGAGGAAATCATGTGGCTGGGCTTAGAGCCAATGAGAAAGCAGAACAGAAAGGCAATAAAAACAAAAGTCAGACAGGGAGTAGTTCTCTCTGGGGAAGCAATGGTGGCAAGATGGTAAGATAAGGTAGTTGTGGCTCTCTGATCTCTTTGGCTATTACCTCTGTATTTGGCTCTGTGTTTCTTATTTACTAAGACTGTTTAGAATTTTATTTACAGCACATCATAATAAGAGTAGCTGGTGTTTTGAGTAACATCCTTTGTTCCAGCTGCACAAAAGTTTTGCCATTTGCCACTAAATAGACTAAGCCTTATGAGTTTCCCTAACTTCATGAAGCTTATATTTCCCTTAAGGTCTAACTGAAATGCCTCTCATATGGATATCCCAAGCCATTATTTATCCTTTTTCTAAACTATGAATTTGAAAAGAGTGAATGGGGGATGGAATACTGGGGAGGTAAAGGGGGACAGGAGAAGGGGAGAGAGGGAGAACAGTGGTTGATATATAAAGTGGAAAAAAATAAATTAAAAGAAAAATTTTTTAAAAATCTCCTATTTTGAAAAATGACATCAAGCTATTTCCTCATTTATCTATGTCATATTAGCAACCCTAAATTATCAACAAAAGTAAAAGTTTTAATGATATAAGGTTGTTTTTTTAAACATCATTATGATTATTTGAAGCCCAGTGTCATAATCTACACAAATTAAAATTCAGAGGTAATCCCTAATAATACATCCATAGTTCATAAGCATTTATTTTATGTTCAGTGCTCTCAAAAATATGGTGTGAAATGTCCCCATGCTCTCAGAACAACCGTAAACACAACTGAAGAATCAATACAAGTTAACATAAATTATGACATCAATATAAGCAAAACAGTAAATCTACTTTCTTTGAATTCAATTTATAAGGTAATACAAAAAAGTGGACATACACACACAATACAAACACAGTGTAAGAAAATAGAACAATATACCCTAGGTTGAAAATGTCTTGCAGAATATCTTTATCAGCAAATAACAAAAGATTTGGGGATAGTTTCTGAAAATACCTCTTGCCTTCAAAGGACCTGAACACTTATCAGACATTTCAGACAAGTCAATAATTTTAAGACTATGTACTTAACCTGCTGTCCTACCATGTACTTAGCCTGCATAAGTTTAATCTGCTATTAAGAGAAAAATGTCACCAACCCCATTATGCCTTGGATTTCCCAAGTAGTTGACTTTTAAAACTTAAGCTAAATGCATAGATTTAATCTTGTTATTTACACTTCCATGTTGTTGATACAGAATAATGTATGTGTATGGGGTCATAGTCATTTTCTAAAAATAGGCAATAGTTAGAAATCAACCTTAAACAAATTAAATATTCCTTACATGTTGAAAGAACCATGTGGATATAGGTTGATGATATTTGTTTGCGATACTGAGTGCTATTCTGGGTCAGTTGGGGACAGTAAAGTAACTTCTGTAAAACTCAGTTAAAATTTTCTTTGAAAATTTCCTCATTTTTCCCATACCCCATTTTCTGTGCAGTTTAAAAAATACAAAGCATAGCCCTTTGTTATGATACACTGGCAACAGAGAGAGAAAACCAGACAGGTACAATAAATAGACAACACTGATAGGCCAGTAATCACAGACTACAGACAGATGGGAAGACAGACTATATGAGCAGGGAGAAGAGTGGGGAATTCTAACTTGGGCTTGCTCCTGGTCAAATATTTCAGGAGGCAGTCCCTTTTTTTCTTTTTTTAAATATGATATCAGTGCATTTTGGTGCACCCTCTGAGACTTCTTTAATGTGTTCATAGATGGGCATACAATTCAGAATGGAAACTTACTGGTTCGCATAAAACAAAACACCGTGACTGGGGTGAACTGAATGCTATAATCTGTCATGCTCTGTTTTCTGGATCATTCATATTCATCCTGCCCATCCTTGGGGTAGGAATATTTTCTGTAACAGATGCAAACTTCAATTCTGTCACGATTAAGAGAAGAAAACAGAGTGGTCTTCTCTGTCTTAGTAGCCCTAACGGATATTTATTTTATTTTATTGATGCTGATTTCATGTCTAGCCCTCAACCAATGTCTATATTAAGGTCAGGAAATAATCTGATTGGCCAGGTTAAGTATTCATACACACACACACACAAACACACACACACACACACACACACACTCACACCAAACTGATGATATCCAACTGCACAGAAAATCTGTAAGGTTAAAGTAGGAGAAAGAAGTGGTTCCCCAGGGGAAATGCTGTTATCAGAAAACTGCTACTGGAAAATATAGATAACACAAGCTTCTGTAATTAGAGAAATAATCTAACTCACCACTTTTAAGTACTAAATGATTTATCTAGGAACACAAAGTACAAAATTATGTACAATTCTTTGGAGAATCCAAATTCACTGAGCTTCTGCATTACCTGTCCTACTGTCCTCTTGAGGTGTTTTAGTGGCATCAGTGAACTTCCCCAATCTATCATCCAGGGTTGCTATGAGGACCAAAAGTAAAATGAATGAGAAAGCAGAGGTCTAGTTTCAATCCCCCAAAAAACAACAGAATAAGGGCATTGGAAACTGATGGACAGTGAATAATAAATAATGGTAAAGATAATTTGCTAGTATAATTCTTATCCATAAAATTTTAAAACAGAATCTTAGGACTCATGTCCATTATGAGTTCTTGTTTTTACCCATTTTCTGAAAAGCAGATTTATTCCACACTGGTTAATTACAAGTTGCCTCAAAAATATTCAATTTAAGGTTCAATTTGCTACTTCCTTTGTTTTCAATTGCACTTCCATATTGTGTCTTAATTACTATAATTCAAATCAAATTAGATGTTGCTCTTTCATTTCTTTAGAAAGCAAAATAATATAAACAAAATCATGCCCTACAAAAATGTCAATGGTAGTGTGCAAAAACAGCAATAACAAATATTTATTGAGCATGTACACATGAGATATAAACTATTGTATCGCAGGAGATAAGTTCTCTGCCATTGGCAAATAGGGCAACAATATAAAGGAACTGGGTGTTATAGAATATTTCTTCAGAAGAGTATAGTAAAATTTAAATCTGAATGTTGGGAAAACAGCCAAGCAAAACTAGAAGAGAAGTGTATTTAGAACATTAGTGCAAATAGTATATGATGAACTGAATGTTTATATTCTCCACAACTTCCAATGTTCAAATTCCAGTTCTCAATGTTCTGAGAGGTGTAACCTGCAAGAGATAATTAGTTTAAATAAGAGAGAAGACTCCAGTGATGGGATTAATGGCCTTAACAAACAGATAAGAGAGAGCCCACTTTTCAGCATCCCCAGATAGAGATGTATCAAGAGATGTATCAAGAATTTGTGAAAGTATGGAAAAGGATCCTGACATTGAAATTGACAGCACCTAGACCAAAGAATGTCCCAGAACTGTTGGAGATGTTTGTTTTTTGTTAAAAATTACCTACACCTTGGAGTTAGACTAGAGAAACCCAAGCTAAGGTAGATCCTGAAGTATGTAAACCAGGTTGAAAGACTGACGTGTTAAAAAGGGAAGTGTGTATGTTGTAGGATGTGTGTGTGTGTGTGTGTGTGTGTGTGTGTGTGTGTTCATTTATCTTCCTGGTTAATGAAGTTTAGAGAAGCATTATGTAAAATAAGGTTATAGTTTAGAGACTGTAGTCGGAAAGTTTCTCCAGTCTCACCCGGCCCCACAGTCCCGTTTCTCCGGTCCCACCCAGCCCTGAGGTCCCACAGCTGCTTATAAAATAATCACTCAGAGGCTTAATATTAATTGTAAATTATATGGGCTATGGGTCAGGCTTCTTGCTAGCTAACTCTCTTAACTTGACCCATTTCTATTAATCTATATGTTGCCACACGGTTGTGGCATTATCAGTTTGCTGGCATCTTGTTGCTCCTTGTGCAATGGACTGGAGTCTCTCCCAACTCCACCCTTTTTCATCTAGTCTTCAATTTGAATGTACCACACAACCTTATCCTGCCCTGCCATAGGTCAATGGAACTTTATTTATCCACCAATCAGTGCAACACATATTCACAGCATACAGAAAGACATCCCACAGCAGAGACCTAACCATACAGAACTTGTAAGTCACATTGAAGAGTTAGACTGAAATACAAACTTCATAGGAGCACTTTATGTTTGCAGGGACTTTACATAGATATAAGTCTGTGTTAAAACAAACAAAACTGAAAACAAAGTATTTGTTAAGAAAATCTAGCCGGGCAGTGGTGGCACACGCCTTTAATCCCAGCACTTGGAAGGCAGAGGCAGGCAGATCTCTGTGAGTCTGAAGTCAGCCTAGGCTACAGAGTGAGTTCCAGGAAAGGCTCCAAAGCTACACAGAGAAACCCTGTCTCGAAAAAAAACCAAAAAAAAAAAGAAAGAAAGAAAATCTAAGCAAGAGATAATGATGACTTGAATGAGAAGAGCAGCAGCAGAGAGGTAAAAAGAGTAAATAACACACACACACACACACACACACACACACACATACACACATACACACACACACACATATATACTCTAAGTATATATATATACATATATATGTATATATGTATGTATGTATATATATGTGTATATATATATACATATATACTTAGAGTATAATCAAAGACTCTGATAGGGAATCTTGAGAGAATGAACACCGGTCAAGAATACTGTCTCAGTTTTAAGTTTTCAGTGTCTCTTAGAAATCTAAGCAAGGGATAAGTACACAATTTTATATTCTGGTGTGTCATTGTAGGAAGAGATCAAGAAAGATTTCTAAGACAATAACATGTCAAAACTAAACAGAAGAGAAACATTTATCAAATTAGGCCACAGCAAGTAGCTACCAATTTGAGAGGAAAATCAGAGCAGTATGGTCACAGAACTCAAGAAAGTTCAAATAGCCATGCAGCTATCTGCAATATTGTGCACTTATGAGGGTCTGATATAAGAACAGAGAAATAGTCATTAGAAACATGGCTGTCATTGACAACTTTGACACAAGAATAGTTGCAGTAGATAGCGAGGAAAGAAGGAGATTGCATTGATATGAGAATGAAAAAAGAGAAAAGTGAAACAGCAATCATAGACCACATTTAAAGGATTTAGAAATGAAATGTATGAAAATAATATTGATAAGAGGAAGTTCATTCATGACAACTTATATAAGATAAGAAACTGTGGAATGCTTGGCTAATGATTAGCTGCTAATGATCAGGGAATTGTCAGTGACAGGGATAGATGAGCAATTGTAGAAAAGCATGTGACCCCTGGGCAGGTTAGAGAAATCATCATGAGCCTTGTGCATGAGCAAGTATACGTTCAGCCATTATACAAAAAAGACACAGTGTCAGTGTAAATGCAGCTGAGCTGGTAAATATTATGGTGGGAAGCTGAAGAATTTCCTGCTGGTTATTATTATCTCAGTGAACCAAAAGGGAAGTTACAGCTGAGATAAAGCAGTTATTTAAATGGGGGAGGCTTAACTATATCTAAGTTTGTACAGAGTCATTTGGAGAATGAGACACTATATTTAATTGATTATATAGATGATTGTGGAATGATACTGTGATTCCACTTGAAATAAATATAACAATTTATATTATATATATTATATTTATAACAATAAAGAAAACAATATAGTTCATTATTTCATTTAACCATTAAATATATTTACAATATTTGGAAGGTAGATTTATTTATGTAGCATAGAGTTACAATCAATGGAAAATCAATAGAATTCTGCTGTAGGATAGTCTTTCTGTATGCTGTAATATATGTTGCTACTATGGGTTAACAAAGAAGCTATTTTGGCCTATGGTAAGGCAGGATAAGAAGCAGGCAGGAAATCCAAGAGAGATATGGGGAGAAGACAGAGTCAGGGTAGATGTCATCCAGCCACCCAAGGAGCAAGATGCCAGCAGACTAGTAATGCTACAGCCACGTAGCAATATATAGATTAATAGAAATTCGTTAATTTAAGATGTAATAGCTAGCTAGTAATAAGCCTGAGCCATAGGCCAAACAGTTTGTAATTAGTATTAAGCCTCTGAATTTTTTTTCCACTGAGTGGCTGTGGGACACAGGAAAATTTCCATCTACAGAATTCTACTCACTAATTTTCACAAGACATTTATACACTGACTATGAAGAGGCAAATCTACCCACAAGGATAAGAAAACATGACTTTTGTAGTATCTGCCTCACCTACAACTTTCCTCTTGGGATAACTTCCCTCTATGCTCAACCTAATAACCAGATCCTAAAACTGCTGTACCCTAACAGCCTTCATCTACAGACATGTTGATTCATGCAAAGATAGGTATCTTACCAATTTGCTCAATCTACAGCTGGGCAACTTTACCTCAGTTGTTTAAGTTGAAATTGATTGATGCTATATAATTTCTGCTGGTAATTTTATAGAGATCTGTAAATCAAAAGCTTGAATACTAAGGAATACCAATAGAAGTAATAATAAAAGTATATGTTTTGGAAGGTAACTCTTTCTTTAGACTTTCTTTGAGTCTTGAGAATTCTGCAGCCCCAGGATTCAAATTTCACAAAGATTTAATTCTACTCCCAGAAAAAGAATCCTAGTAAAAGAGTTTTTTTTTTAAATGGGTCATAATATTGCCTGTTCTCTAGCCTAGATATTTTTATTTTTAGTTGGTAGACAAAGAGTTTCACAAAGTTTAAAGTAAACTTTTAATAAATACATAAGCAGTGGCAAGAATCTGAAAATCAAAAGACGATATAAATAAGTAATAAGGACTTCTGCTTAAAATGCTATTTAATGAGCAGAAAATGAAGAAAAATAACCAAAGCAATAAAATAAATCCCAATGACATACTGTTTTACCCATATATCAGAGCAATACTCAACCCTCACCAGAGAAGCTTCTTCTTGCAGTTGATTGTAATTAATTTCAGAAATCCACAGACTCACAGCAGGAAAATGTACAGAGTGTGAGATCTATGGAGCTCTCAGCCATAGTGAAAATTCATTAGCAAACCCCATCCCCATCTCAACATTCAGGAATTTATGGGGAAGAGGGGTGGAAAGATTATAACAGCTAGAGGTGGGGACTGATTCCAAAGAGACAGTATCTTCCAGACACAGCAGTGCATGAACTCAAGATTGTGAGCCTAGCCTTTAATGGCTGAGCCATCTCTCCAGCCCAGTGTCGTGCTAGAAACCTCATCCAATGACTGAGGGAACTGGATGCAGAGATCCATGGCCAGGCCCCAGGTGGAACTCCGGGAGTCCAACTGACAAGAAAGAGGAGGGTTTGTATGAGCAAGAATTGTTGAGACCAAGGTTGGAAAAAGCACAGGGACAAATAGTTAAATGAATGGAAACACATGAACTATGAACCAATGGCTGAGGGGTCCCCAACTGGATCAGGCCCTCTGGATAAGTGAGACAGTTGATTAGCTTGATCTGTTTGGGAGGCATCCAGGCAGTGGGACTGGGACCTGTCCTCAGTGCATGTGCTGGCTGTTTGGAACCTGGGGCTTATACAGGGACACGTGGCTCAGCCTCGGAGGAGGGGACTGGACCTGCCTGGACTGAATCTACCAAGTTGAACTCAATCCTCAGGGGAGTCTTTGCCATGGAGGAAATGGGAATGGAGGGTGGGCCAGGGGGAAGGGGGGGGCGGGAGGGGGAATCCGTGGCGGCTGATATGTAAAATTAAATTAAATTATAAAATAAAATTTAAAAAAAAGATACTCAAGATAAAACATGCACAGGTTCAAACCAGATGGGATTTCCAGCCCTGGGAAGGGGAAATGGACACAAGTCACACTACTAACCCAGAAGCTATTTTCAATATATAGCTGCTGGAAAAGGAAAGATCATTTTTTTCCCAACAGAGTGTTACTGAGAATAGCAACCACACTCCAGGGTAGGCTCTATGGCCAGAAGTAGTTGACAAAACCAAAATGGGCTCCATGCTTGTTGTTTTATTTTGATGCTTCTTGTTGTTTCACGATTTAGGGGTGGTTTTTTTTGGGGGGGTTGTTTGTTTTGATTTTTCACTTTTGATTTTTATGTTTTGTTTTTAAAAAACAACAGTGAGAAGGAATATAATGCTGCATGGGTGAGGAGATAGGAGTTGGGACAAAAGAAAGGATCTGTTCAAAATATATTATATAAAAATAATGAATTATTCTCTTATGAGTGAGTACATACCATGTTTGTCTTTCTGAGTCTGGGTTACCTCACTCAGGATGATATTTTCTAGTTCCATCCATTTGCCTGCAAACCTCATGATGTCATTGTTTTTCTCTGCTGAGTAGTACTCCATTGTGTATGTGTACCACATTTTATTTATCCATTCTTCAGTTGAAGGTCATCTAGGTTGCTTCCAGGTTCTGGCTATTACAAACAATGCTGATATGAACATAGCTGAGCAAATGCTCTTGTGGTATGATTGAGCATTCCTTGGGTATATGCCCAAGAGTGGTATAGCTGGATCTTGGGGGAGATTGATTCCCAATTTTCTAAGAAAGCGCCATATTGATTTCCAAAATGTCTTGTATAAGCTTGCATTCCCACCAACAGAGGAGGAGAGTTCCCCTAGCTCTACATCCTCTCCAGCATAAGGTGTCTTCAGTGTTTTTGATCTTAGCCATTCTGACAGGCATAAGGTGGTATCTCAGAGTTGTTTTGATTTGCATTTCCCTGATAATTAGGGATGTTGAGCAATTCCTTAAATGTCTTTCAGCTATTTGAATTTCCTCTGTTGAGAATTCTCTGTTTAGTTCTATCGCCCATTTCTTAATTGGACCATTGGGCATTTTGATGTCTAATTTCTTGAGTTCCTTATGTATTCTGGATATCAGTCCTCTGTCAGATGTGGGCTTGGTGAAGACCTTTTCCCATTCTGTAGGCTGTCACTTTGCTTTGTTGACCGTATCCTTTGCTCTATAGAAGCTTAGAGATCCAGGGCTAGGCCCCAGGTGGAGCTCCGGGAGTCCAATTAGCGAGAAAGAGGAGGGTCTATATGAGCGAGAATTGTTGAGACCAAGGTTGGATAAAGCACAGGGACAAACAGCCAAATGAATGGAAAAACATGAACTATGAACCAATGGCTGAGGGGCCCCCAACTGGATCAGGCCCTCTGAATGGGTGAGACAGTTGATTGACTTGATCTGTTTGGGAGGCATCCAGGCAGTGGGACTGGGTCCTGTGCTCATTGCATGAGTTGGCTGTTTGAAACCTGGGACTTAATGCAGGGTCGCTTGACTCCGCCTGGGAGGAGGGGACTGGCCCTGCCTGGACTGAGTCTACCAGCTTGATCTCAGTCCTCAGGGGAGGCTTTGCCCTGGAGGAAGTGGGAATGGGGGGTGGGCTGGGGGGAAGGGGAGGGGGGCAGGATGGGGGAGAACAAGGCTGATATGTAGAACTGAATGGTATTGTAAAATAAAATAAAATAAAAATACGAATAAAAATAATGAATTAATTAATTCAAAAAGAAACTCTTTAGTCTATTTTATTGAGCTATGTGAGTCACCAGCTTCTAATTTGGAAGAAAAATACAGAACAGGATCCTTATGTATAATACTGAGAGTTGTCATACTTAATCATACTAAAGTAGTATAGCCTCTTGTACTTGCTCTTCACTGAGGGTTAATTCAGCTTTACTCTTGCTTTTACACTGATACATTTCCAAAACAATGATCCCTTCCAGATAATGTTAAAAAAAAATCCGGCACCAAACCCAGCAATTTCATGTCCAATCCATATGATCATCTGAAAAAGAAATGCTGATTTAACCACACTTACATCAATATAGACGCATTACAAGTACATTACAATTGAATATTATGATAAACCCTGACAGAATACAAAAGGGGCAGTGGATGCCAAAGTCATTGCCACTGCTGTCCAAATCCAGCTTAAACTTGCTCTTTAATGTGACCATAGGTGCCTTGGATCCACAAGATTTTCATTTCAAGGTTTCCCACTCCGCAGAAAGTCACCTTCCAAATAAGAAGACAAGAAAGACTCATATAAAGACTCCTTATATGCACAAAGAGAACATATTTTCTTATTCCACTATTATCATTAAATAAAGTTTGATCTTTTGTCCTCAAATATAAGATAGCTTGAGAAATTGTTGGCTTTGCTTAGCCTCCATTTATTCATCATTATATCTAGTTGTGCTTACTATTCTTTTGTGTTTTCACAGTTTGCTATAGTAAAATCAAAGCAGATTGTTCAATACCCTTAAACTTGAAATTCAGAAAAAAATGATTATCTTCTAATTCCCTCAAAAATTGCCTCATGTGAAAACTATTGGAATGAACTTTCCAAGCAAGCATTGGCATTACACAGAAAGCAAAGAAGGAACTCTAATTCATTTTAACTAATTTAATTCATTCTAATTCATTTCTATTTTAACTATTTTAAGGCTTTATATTAGCCAGCAAAGATGCCCTATTCAATCATTTAATCGATTGGAAAAAATCTATGCAAGCAAATGGACAATAAATGTGAAGGGCACTGCATTGATTCAGTTTAACTTCACAAATATTTATTGAATGACTATTAAGTGCTGATCCCTGCAGGAGGTACAGACTATGGAATGGTCCCAGATCTTGAAGTGTTTGAAACTTTACATATGCATGTTCTCTTTCTCTCTCTCTCTCACACACACACACACACACACACACAAACACATACACATACACACTTACACGGGGTGGGGTACTGAGTTTTGTAAGGAAGGAATACTAAAAATATGAATAAATCAAGTAACAGTGCTTCTGAATGGAACTGGGAATCAATTTGAAATCTTTGCTGAATCATGGTAAAGATTTCTTTCTGAGGATGATTGGAAATCATTTAATGTCTCTAAGAAAATAAATACCATGATCTGATTTATGCTTTTCTAAATGTCATACTAGCTACTGTGGGAATAGATGTAAGGAAGGCTGGAGTAGAAAAAGCAAAACCAGACCAGAGATCAACACAGCCATCCAGGTCTCTGAAATGACAGCTTGGGCTAAGGAGTAATAGAAGAACGGTAAGACTGGGGATACAATTTGAAAATAAAGCTTTAGAACATACTGAATAGATATAAAGTATGAAGGAAAGCAGAACCAAGTTCTTGAAAAATGGTTCAGACAATAACAGCACAGAAGTTATATACAAGAAATCACCAAGGACTGTGTGGAGGGTGTATCAGAAGTTGCACTCGATACATGTAACGATCAAAACACCTTCTAGACATTCAGTAGAAGATATAAAATGTGCAACAATTTTTCATGGTTAAATCTCAAGAGATAATGTTGCAGAAATAAACAATAAAGGGTCATTAGCAAGTGCATCGTATTTGAAGACAAGGAACTAAATGAAATCATCTGTGTGAGATGAAAATAAAGAACAATGAATAACAAAAGTATCTCATATTGAAAGCACATCAAAGAATAATGACCATGACATAGAAAATAATGACCACTGAAGTTTAATAATTATGTAAATGATGGAAGACAAACACATGTACACATGTGGATACATAAGCAGACACTCAAACTCTCCACAACCTCATCAGAATAAAATAGACATTACATTTCACATCACCCTTTTCTATCCTTTATCACATCATTATTTTCTGTAGACCAGTAATAATGTCATACATATCCTCATATTGTCCAAATACATGTTATAAGCATGTTACAGGCAATAGCAAATACACTATGCCTATACTGGGTGAAAGACTCAAGAAGGAGGATCACCTCAGAGCACAATCCCCATATGATGAGAGGGAACTCAAAGTAAGGAGTTAAAATATTTGCAGAACATAGCAATGAATGATTAGAGGTAGATGTATTTTACATATAGTATCCAGCTCAGAAATTATATCCCAAAATCATTAAGAGCAAAGGGGTCAGAATTATCCCTTTACTTACTAAAGCTCTGTAAGATATTTGCAGAGTTGGCACTTTCTCTTTTCATGAGAAAATGAACCAGGAAGACACAGAAAGGTATAGGAGTGTATTTTTTTACTGGGAGTTCCTCGTGACTCAATTCACTTTACTAAAACAGTAGCATCATGATGTGACTTCACTAATCTTTTGTGTTGGATGCCAAACACTCAATAACTAATTCCAGTGTTAACAAACCATAAGTCATCAGAATGTTCTTTGCTCTTGTCATTTTCAAAGAGACTATCCTGTCAAATTAACAGTTAACTAGAAGAACTTAAAGGGCATTTTGGCAGTTGCCCTATCAACAAAATGCTATGCTATTTTTGACTTCTTACTTTTGGGAAAGAATAAAGCAATAGTGTACACAATCAAATAGAAAGTCCATTTTCTAATAATGATACAATGGTGGTTGTCATTTAACAAGGGTCTGAAATGTACTAGGACTTCAGTAGGATTATGGTATTACCACATTTAATCCAACTCCTTAATGTAAGCAAATTATTATCATGTTTATGCATATACATACACCCATACACATACAGGATCAGATATAAAAATTTTATAAGTGTGCCAGGTGTGATGGCTCACACCTTTAATTCCAGCACTCAAAAGTCAGAGACAGGCATTTCTCTGCTTGTTCAAATCCAGCCTGGTCTGCATAGTGAGTTCTAGGACAACCAAAACTACATAGTGAGACCCTGTCTTGCAAAAATGAAACAAAAAAAATATAGATGAAGACTTGTACTCATTATCTGATACCAGAGTTGCCCTCTTAAGCAGATGCTAACACAAAAATTCCCCCAGATTTTCTGCAGTAGCAATTGGCAGAGAAAGTGATAGAATACAATGAGGATGAATCTCCTAATTAGTTACTCCTCAATGTAAGTGTCAAGTAGAAAATTTGTTTAAGTATCTCAGATGTGAAAATTAAAAGAATATATGTATACATATCTGTATTCACACACACTGAATAAGTTACATACAGTAGGCATTTCTGCAGAGAAGATGCTTCGTTGTCTTAGGATTCAGCAACACAGCATCATTGGATTATTCTTCACCTTGGAGGAAAGAGTTGATAAATAAAGACAAGCAGGTTTATGGCTTTAACTATAAAAGAAAAAGCCTCCTGGGTTGTTTTGTTTCTTTCCAGTTCACTGGGCACACCACACCACAGTATATCATAGTAGTGGAGATTAGGCCATTTTATTTGGGAGAAATTTCCAGGCAACAAATTAGCATCCTTCCTAACATTGATAAGTTGGTTTTACTAGGGCAAGATGAATGGCAATTTCTTAGGAGCTCTACTTTAGTGAAAATATACATGAACTATAAGATACTTGAAGAATCCTAAGGTGATGCCACTGAATGATGTCATCCCATTCCTCTCTGATACCATAGTTTTCTCAAGGTGATCTCTGTCTCTGTCTGTCTGTCTGTCGGTCTCTCTCTCTCTCTCTTTCTCTCTCTCATTCCCTCTCTCCTTCCCTCCCTCTGTCTCCCTTTCAATCTCTCTGCTTTTGCACACGTGCTTATGTGCATCTCTCTGTGCAAAGTAGCTGGTATAAACCAAAATAATAAGAACCAAGGAAGTCAATGACAATATTCTAATTTTCCCAATTTGATTAGACCTCACATCTAGCATTAATATTCAAAAAAGAAAGTCATATAGACACCTACTGAAGAGGCCAAATGAATGAATGAATCATAACATAATGAGTATGATGAAATGGGTTTGTGATGCCCAGTATATATTAAAATAAATACTACAAACCCAGGCTCTAAACACAAAATCCAAACCCCAATAGATGGGATACTTAACAGGTATTTACAGCATTGTTTTAAGAATTTAAACAATAGGATCCAGCAGGGATCCAGTCTACCTATGACAATGAGTCATTCTAGTTGAGTGACCTTACAAAAGTAATTTTAATGTCAAGCTTCAGTTTCCTGATTGGTAAGGGTGACCTGTAACATTTGCTCCTTAACAGTCCTCTTAGGAAGTTTGAAGTGCATACACCAACACGATGTCTAAAAGTCAAATAAGCATTGGTGGAGGTGGTGGTATGTGTTAGTATCAGTGGTGAGTTGTTATTATCTACTATTTATGTTATCACTAATATGTTATCACTAATTCTGTGAATGATATTATTTTTCTTCTGCAAAAGCTGAGGATAACACACAGAAGGTTATTGAATCTGAACATAAAACTTGTGTGTATCAGAGAACTGAAGCCATGGCAATGGATCAATTAGTAGCAGATTTAGAGAGTGTAGTAGTTTAATGAAATTCATATAATCTCATCTTGACTGAGTACTCACTTTTCCATGTGTTTATTTGGAAACTAAAATGATTGTTTGCTTCTCACTGGGCATGAAGAAATAAGTACAACACATGCTAGGACATCATTTCTAGCCTTGCAAGCACTGAATAATGTGAGGAATCCTTAATGAAAAATGAAATGGGTGATATATGTAGATGGCTCAGCATGATGCATAATCTTCCAGAAGGTGAGACTGCTCTCGGTTGAAATGATCAGTTAAAAGGAAAAGTAAACTTATTCATGGTCTTGCATCAAGAACCTGGAGAGGATATAATAAACAGAAAGAGGAAGAACAGAAGCGGACATGTGAATTGTTTAGTCCTTGGTAAAGAAGGCCATGCCTGGGGAAATCTACAGAGACAACAGAACCAAGCTAGTGGGAACTCACAAACTTTAGACCATCAGCTGTGGAACGTGCATGGGATCAGACTCGGCCCTCTGCATACAGGAGACAGTTGTGTAGCTTGGTCTGTGTGAGTGGGCCCCTGGCAGTGTGATCAGGATCTATCCCCAGTGCATGAGCTGGCTTTCTGGGGCCTATTACCTATGGGGGGACACCTTGCTCACTCTTGAAGCATGGGGAAGGGGTTTTGTCCTACCTCAATTGAATATACCAGGCTTTGCTGACTCTCCATGGGAGGCCTTACCTTTTGGAGGATTGGATAGGCGGTTGTTGGGGGCGGGGGAGAGACGCGAGGTGGAGTTGGAGGAGGGATAAGAGGGGGATCTGTGGTTGGTATGAAAAATTCTTTTTTTATAATAAAAAAGAAAGGAACACACACACACAAAGAAGGCCATGCAGCTAGATCAACTGATCACAGAGACCAGTCAATGCAATAACCTCCTACCATCTCAACAGACTAACAATTGCTTTACAACGAAAGCAAATGATTCAATCAAATATGTAGTACTTCTATTGAAGTTGAAGAAAAGGTTTCAGAAATCACCCCAATCTTTTGCTCCAAAGCATCTACAGATCTATTAACACTTCAGACTACAGAAGATAAAATAAAGAAAAACAAAATTTTCCTTAAGAGAATATTTAAAGTTTAAAAATTCAACTGGGAGAAAACAATTTAACTTTTTTTATAATAACTAGTATTTCTTCTTTTTTTGTTTTTATTAAGCAAGTTTTTATTCATTTTTATATACCAATCACAGATCCCCTTCTCTTCCCTCCTCCACTCACCTTCCCAGCCTTCCCTCCCAACCCACCCCCCATTCCCTCCTCTGAAAATGTAAGGCCTCTCATGGGGAGTCAGCAAAACCTGGTATATTCAGCTGAGGTAGGTTCAAGCCTCTCCTGCTGCATCAAGGCTGTGCAAGGTGTCCCACCATAGCTAATAGGTTCCAAAAAGCCAGCTCATGTACCAGGGATAGATCCTGATCCTATTGCCAGTAGCCCCTTAAACAGACCCAGCTACACAACTGTATCGCATATGCAGAGGGCCTAGTCCAGTCCCATTCAGGTTCCATGGCTGTTGTTCTAAAGTTCATGAGTTCCCACTAGCTTGGCTCAATTGTCTCTGTAGGTTTCCCCATCATGATCTTGATGCCCCTTGCTCATAGAATCCCTCTTCCCTCTCTTTGACTGGATACTTGGAGCTTGGCCTGGTGCTTGGCTGTGGATCTCTGGATCTGCTTCCTTCAGTTACTGGATGAAGGCTCTGTGGTGACGGTTAGGGTATTCACCAATCTGATTTCTTGAGTAGGCCAGCTCAGACACCCTCTCCACTAGTGCTAGTAGTCTAAGGTAGGGTCATCCAAACAACTTAAATTTTAAAAATACAGTTGGTTTGTTGACTTCACATGTTCTTCATGCATCAATCATATCAACCCCTGAATGATCAAAAATATTCTGGAAAAAAAAGGAATCTTTATTGGACATATATAGACATGCTTTTCTTGCCACTATTGCATGAATAAAACAGTATAGCAATTGTTTTCATAACACCCCACAATACATACTAGAAGCAACCTAGTGGTAAAGATTTATGGTGACTGTGTATGATTTAGGTGCAAACACAGTGCTTACTTTTCATAATAGACTTGAGTGTAGCACAAATTGTTAGAAGTTCTTATTAATAAAAACAAACCTGGAGCCAGGTACTGGGGTCAACACTGGAAGATCAGAGAAGCAGAACAAGCCATGGCCACATCACCTTGCCAATTCCTCAGCTGATCCTGTTTCCTCAGACTGGAAGCCTCTGAGTCCTCATCCAGAATGAATCTCAGCTGAACTGTTGCTCAAAAGCCTAAAAGCTTAACCAGCCTAGTTCCTTGTCGTTGTCCTCACACCTTAAATACCTTTCTGCTTCCTGCCATCACTTCCTGGGATTAAAGGCTCTTGTTACCATGCCTGGCTGTTTCCAGTATGGCTTTGAACTCACAGAGATCCAGACAGATCTCTGCCGCTGGAATGCTAGGATTAAAGGCATGTGTACCACCATTTTCTGGCCTCTATATCTAGTGGCTTTTGTAGTCTCTGACCCCAGATAAATTTATTAGGGTGCACAATATTTTGGGAAACACAATATCACCACACTTGAGCATCTGCAAATTTTGGCACATGAGAAGGACCCTGAGACATAGTCACTTTGAAAACTTAGTGATGGCTGTACAAATATGAGCAAACCTATACAGAGTAGAAATTGAATGGGTAATTTTAGCAGGAAAATATAAACAAAACTTATGCTGATGAACAATAACCTGGATTACATTAGCTTTGTGGTTTGAGGATTAAAATATTGCCTGCAGAGGTGATTAAATGGATGTAACTCTAGTTGAGCTATAATATACTTCAGACATCTTATTTTAGAAAAATCCAGTATGTTCAGAATTATAAAAGAGTTCTTACCAAAAATGTGCATACAGTTCTGACTGTTGCCCTTAAAAGAGAGAAAGAAATGGAATCCTTCTCCCTGAAGTGGTTTTAAACATATGAATACTAAGTTCGATCGGTAGCGGGAGGGGAGAGCGGACCCCAGAGAGCCCTGAGAGCCCCACTGCGCCTCCGGCTTAGTCACCATCATGCCCCGGGAGGAGCCGCAGCCGCCGCCGGCCCCAGTCACCACCACTGCAACCAGGAGCAGCGAGGCCGAGACCCAGCAGCTGCCTGCCGCCCCCGCTGCCGCCGCAGACACCAGACACCAAGCCCGGCTCCACTGGCAGCAGAGCGGGAGTGGCGGCCTGGGCGGCCTCACATAGGCGGCGCACGCCAGCGGGGACAAGAAGGTCATCCCAAGGAAGGTTTTGGGAACAGTAAAATGGTTCAATGTAAGGAACGGATACGGTTTCATCAACAGGAATGACACCAAGGAAGATGTATTTGTACACCAGACTGTCATAAAGAATAACCCCAGGAAGTACCTTCCCAGTGTAGGAGATGGAGAGACTGTGGAGTTTGATGTTGTTGAAGGAGAAAAGGGTGAGGAGGCAGCAAATGTTACAGGCCCTGGTGGAGTTCCAGTTCAAGGCAGTAAATACGCAGCAGACCGTAACCATTATAGACGCTATCCACGTCGTAGGGGTCCTCCACGCAATTACCAGCAAAACTACCAGAACAGTGAGAGTGGGGAAAAGAACGGGGGTCGGAGAGCGCTCCTGAAAGCCAAGGCCAACAACGCCGGCCCTATCGCAGGCGAAGGTTCCCACCTTACTACTTGAGGAGACCCTATGGGTGTCAACCACAGTATTCCAACCCTCCTGTACAAGGAGAAGTGATGGAGGGTGCTGACAACCAGGGTGCAGGAGAGCAAGGTAGACCAGTGAGACAGAATACGTATCGGGGTTACAGACCACGATTCCGCAGGGGCCCTCCTCGCCAAAGACAGCCTAGAGAGGATGGCAATGAAGAGGACAAGGAAAATCAAGGAGATGAGACCCAAGGTCAGCAGCCACCTCAACGTCGGTACCGCCGCAACTTCAATTACCGACGCAGACGCCCAGAGAACCCTAAACCACAAGATGGCAAAGAGACAAAAGCAGCCGATCCACCAGCTGAGAATTCGTCCGCTCCCGAGGCTGAGCAGGGCGGGGCTGAGTAAATGCCGGCTTACCATCTCTACCGTCATCCGGTTTGGTCATCCAACAAGAAGATATGATATGAAATTCCAGCAATAAGAAATGAACATAGATTGGAGCTGAAGACCTTAAGTGCTTGCTTTTTGCCCGTTGACCAGATACACTAGAACTGTCTGCATTATCTATGCAGCATGGGGTTTTTATTATTTTTACCTAAAGATGTCTCTTTTTGGTAATGACAAATGTGTTTTTTAAAAAAAAAAAAGGTCTGGTTTTTCTCAATACACCTTTAATGGTTTTTAAATTGTTTCATATCTGGTCAAGTTGAGATTTTTAAGAACTTTTTAATTTTTTCATTTTTAATTTATAATAAAAGTTTACAACTTAATTTTTTTCAAAAAAAGTCAACAAACTGCAAGCACCTGTTAATAAAGGTCTTAAATAAAAAAAATATGAATACTATATGTAGAATCAAATACATGACATTCTCAGTGACTCTATATGCTCATGTTCTCAAATCATCATTTTGTTTGTATTTTAAATAATAATAATAACAATTATTATTGTTGTTATTAAGTAAACTAAATCTCTATATGTATACAAGGCTACTGTTCAGACTTGAATTTGTGAATGGTTCTTGTGCCTCTGCCTTCCTATGGACTTCTGGGACTGAAGGCATGTGCTATCAAACCCCATGTTATGCCCTCTTGAAAACCCATATAAAGACAGTAATCAGTAATCTACTCATGGAAAATTAAAAGTTTTTTACAGATCCTACCTTTGGAATCTAAAAAAGGGTCAATAAAATGATATTTCAATAATTTTGAAATGAGTGGGACACAGTTAAGATTAAACAAGAATTAAGCAGTTTAATTTCTTCATTTAGTCAAACAATTGCTTACCAAAACCACAACTGCACTATACTAGGTATTTTGTTAAACCGTCAAAATAAAGGATAAATACATGACTTCTATCTTGAAAGGATTTACAGTCTCACACATAGTAAACGCTTAAAAATGCTGACTTTGGGAAGCCAGTAAGATGTCTCACCTGGTAAAGACACTTGATGTCAATCCTGAGCATTATCTGAGTTTGATCCTTGAGGCCTACATGGTGGAAAGAGAGAACTGACTCCTGTAAGTTGCCCTCTTATTTCCACTTATGTGAGTAAGTGCATGCTTAAAAGCATTCTCTCTCTCTCCCTCTCTCTCTCTCTCTCACACACAAAGGCACAATAAATAAATTTTTATATAAAAATAAATGCTGACTTTGAAACGGTGAAACACAATAAGTTCACAATGAGGATAAAGCCCAATTGATACATAATGAATTTTTATAAGCTGATTAATACATTACAAAAACAGTTCTGAGTATATTTACCAACTATGTGGTATATAAATACACACACATGGCTGGGCAGTGGTAGCGCATGCCTTTAATCCCAGCACTTGGGAGGCAGCAACAGGAAGATCTCTATGAGTTCGAGGCCAGCCTGGTCTACAGAGCAAGATCCAGGACAGGCACTAAAACTACACAGAGGAACCCAGTCTCAAAAAATAAATAAATAAACAAATAAACAAACAAATAAATAAGTAAACACACACACACACACACAAATGTTTTCTTCATAAGTGTACCTAACTCATCTGAGAAATTGCCAGAAATTTGCTACAGTGAGGCCCACGTCACTTGTCAGCTGATAACAAATCCTAACAAGCCAGTTATTCTCTGCTTAAACTCTTTAGGAAACACTCCTACTTAGATGTACGATACGATTAAGTCTCTTTTCTGGTCCTGATGTTATGGAGAGGCATGAATGTATAATCAATGCACTCAAGCTCATGCTAACGATCTGTGGCAGTTTGTCCCTTATGTCAAATCGACTTGGGACATTTTACACATGCAGGGAAGTTTCCCAGCAGAGAACAGATTCCTCACACTGCTTATCTTTGATTTTTTTTTTCACTGTTCATGTCTCCCAGCAACAGCAACACACATTCCTCAGAAGCTGCCAAATGCAAAGAGGAATACAAATAAAGTGGTATGCTGTGGCTTACGTAAATCACACCATCCCTGAAGCTTGGGTAAAGTGGCAGGGCAAGTTGGACTCTCCGGAAGACAAGATTAAAGTGAAGTCCAGGGAAAAGTCATCGAAATGAATACCTCATTTTCGAACACAACATATATTTACAGAAAATGAAATCTTGGTTAAAACATTTCTGAATCATGTCTGGATGTTCCCTATAAACCAAAAAGATTTTGCTTGATTTACTTGGTTCAATTTCTGAGCATCTCCCCTTCTGTGCTAATGGCAAGCGATCAATCATCAGAGATGTAATCAGGCTTCACAGAAGGCCACTGGCATCATTTTCAATCATTTAAACCTCACCAGCCACCTCCCTTCTTTATGAATCACAGAGATTAATGTGCAAAGATTTTCACATGTGCTTCAGAAAAATTAGCAAATTATGATTGTTTCATCTTCAGCATATGGCTCATTGTTTTATGAAGCCTATGCACAGTCTGTGTTGTGGCTCTTAATAGCTTTATTACTCTGAGGAGGGAAAACAGTAAAGATGTCCTTAAACTTAATATGAGGATGACTCTTTGAGCAGATAATGCACAAATTTTAAACAGAAAGCTTCAGCAAAAGACACTTTTTGAATATATACTCCAGTTGATGACCTATTCATTTATTTTTTTTAATAAATAGCTCCTAATTTAGGCTTTGGTTGAAACAGCAATTCCAATACTATGAAAATGAATTAATATTTAGGTGGATCTCCTATCAAATAACATTTTCAGTTAAACTTTTATTTCAACTTAACTAAATAATATTTTTGTATTTTCACCTATATACGTTTTTGTGCTTCTGAAAAAAATGTCCCACTTATTTAAACTAGATTTATTACTTTCCTGTTTCTGGAATTATTTTTGTTTGAGAATTGCATACATAAATATAATGGTTTTAGATCAAATCCACCTCTTTGTCTCCCCTTTAATGCCTTCCATATTTCCCACATGATTGACTTTTCTCTCCTAATATCATATGCTCTTATTTGTTGTTTGTTGTTTAATGAACTAAGTCCACTTAGTGCTGCCTGTGGGTGCATGGGTGTGGGATCATCTTCTGGAGCATAGGTAGCTTTTCAAGGGCCTCATCTCTGACAAAAATGAACTTTCCCTCTAGAAGCTACCAAAAGCCAATAGCTACACAAACCTCTTGAGCCTCTCCCCTTCCCATGTTGTAGAATATTATTTTATGATTTTTTTCACTTGTTTATCCTATGAAACATTTATTTAGTGATGCAAAGATGTGTTACATTCTTTTATGTTTCATTTGTTTAACTCTGTGAAGCTGTGTTACTTTGCCTGTCTAAAACACAGGGTTGATCTAATAAAGAGCTGAACGGTCAATAGCAAGGCAGGAGAAAGGACAAGCAGGGATGGCAGGCAAAGAAAATAAATAGGAGAGATCTGGCAAGAGGGGATTGAGGAGCAGGAAAAGAAGGCACCAGCTACCCAGCCATACTGCTAGACAGGGAATAAGAAGGAAAGAAAAGATATACTGAAATAAGAAAGTAAAAAGCACAGAGGCAAAAGGTAGACAGGATGATTTAAGTTAAGAAAAGCTTGCTAGAAACAAACCAAGCTAGGGCTGGGCATTTATAAGCAATCATAAGTCTCTTGTGTATTTATTTGGGAGCTGAGTGGTGGGCCCCCCAAAAAAGTAAAGAGTAAAAACAACCAACTACACTCCCACTCTGGGATTTTGGTTGGCTTGATCTTGTGTAGGTTTTGTATATTCACAGCTGCTGTGAGTTCTTGTATGCAACAGCGTTATCTGTGCTCATTTGTTTTCAAACAAAAGAGAAAGGTGTAATATATCTTAAATGACCTAAAATATTATTTACTAATTCAAGATAATGTTTATATACCTGTGGATTATTTTAACACTGAATTTTTTTCCTTTCCCCTCCTTTTCTTTCTCTGGTCTTTTGCTTAGTTCTCCTCTCCTTTTTCCATCCTCCCTTATTTTTTTGTCTTTTGATTCTTCTCTCAACAAAAAAAAAAAAGATTAAGTGCTTGATCTGTCTGTCCATATTATCCTGAAACTCATATAACATGTTGCTGTGGGATGTTCTGTATGGCAAATGTGTTGCTAATAAAACACTGATTGGCCAGTGGCTAGGCAGGAAGTATAGGCGGGACTAACAGAGAGAATAAAAAGAACAGGAAGGCAGAGGGAGTCACTCTCTGCCAGCCACCGCCAGGACAAGCAGCATGTAAAGATGCCGGTAAGCCACGAGCCATGTGGCAAGGTATAGATTTATGGAAATGGATTAATTTAAGATATAAGGACAGTTAGCAAGAAGCCTGCCATGGCCATACAGTTTGTAAGCAGTATAAGTCTCTGTATTTACTTGGTTGGGTCTGAGCGTCTGTGGGACTGGCAGGTGAAAGAGATTTATCCTGACCGTGGGCCAGGCAGGAAAACTCTAGCAACAACATGTACAAATGATTATTTTAAATATATGCATAAAAGCAGACATGCATTCACAATGAGATGAGGTTACTGGGGTTTAAAACATTGTCACTTAAAAAACAATAACCGCTAAAGTAGAAAAACTTAATTGATCTAGCCACAAGAATATAACAAATTAACCCTTTCAGTTATAAAGAAAATAAGTAGAGCCCTCAGTATACAATAACTCTTCTCATCTCAAGGTCACTAACTGCTGCTAAGGTTACCAGTGGTACACACTCCAAGCCAACAACCCAAACAGGAGGCTATCCACTAGCTTTCTCTTCTCATTCCATTCCCTTCTGATCTCTCTCCCTGTCCTCTGGTTTCCCTTCCTTTCTGTCAGTAAATTCTAAAAGAACTATCTTCACAAAGAGCCCAACAAAGTTTCTCTTATTTACCTTTTCTGGGTTGAGTACAGGCTCAAGGAATGGGGTGGCATCAATGCATTATGAATATTTTGACAAAACCAAAGTTATTTTATTAAACAGTAGTGTGTATATGCTGTGGATGTCTGTGCATAGTTGTTGGTTTGATTGTCAACAGGATATTACACATTCAGACCTTTAATATTCCCAGGTTCTGCATTGACAAATCCAAATGCTCGTGAAACAAAAACATTGTGCAGACTGATTTTCTTGTAGAATTTGTATATTTACATTACAGTAGATAAAAGGTGCCTTAAAGACTATGTATAAACTAGGATTCACATAGGCTATATGCAAGTATTACAAAATTTTACATAAAGAATCTGAATTTCTTAGATTGTAGTCAACTCATTCATGGATAATGAAGGATGATATATTTGCATTTATTATTTACAAGAAATGGACTATACTCTGGTATATCCATGTACTTTTGAAACATATCAAAGCATGCATTTCAATTAAAATCTCACAGTATTCAGTCAAGATTGAACACTATTATGTGGCAATAAATCTAGGTTGAAGGATGTGATTATTGGAAGAACACAGAAACATAGCCAGACCAAGAGAGTCTTGTAGCCAGGAACACTGAAACATTACCATTCTTGCTATAGAATTGCTTATCAGGCTACAGGGAACCTAAACAATGCAGTTGAATAAAATATATAAGCAAAATTAAGGAATCAATCAAATATACACATTGTCAGTAACCTTTTCTTTTGTCTTTTTTTCTCATTGTAAAACATACTAGATAAAAGTGTACTGCAAACAGGGAATTCTACCTCATCTTGTGACCACCAAATATTCTCTTACAGCTGAGTTAGCTCTGAGAAAATCTACACACATTTGCCAGCTTAAAGTGCCCCTCCTCTCTCTGATTGTTCTGAGCTTGACCTTGTAGAAGATGTTTCCCTCTTCAGGCATGGCATTTTACCAATGCATGCAGTCAGCTGTTTCTGTATTTAAAATGCATGTCCCTTTGCAAATACACTTCACTTCTACTTTTCAGAACACTGGCACATATAGAATCCCAGAGTTTTCAGTTCTTTATTCTATATGTTTTAATATGTGATATGTGATAATATTTAATATGTGATAATGTTACAAAAAAACACATGTAATTTTGAGAAGAAAAATACTTAAAATTACTTTCCTCTACCTTGTAATTTTACCAGAAATAAAGAATTGTTCTCTGATTTCTCGACTGGACAGATACATAAACTTTTTTGCTTTAGTCTATATTTTTTAGTCTTTACTCTTATAAATAGCTTTTTATGTGTTGTTTCATATTTAAACTTTACTTATGTGAACACACATTGAGCATTTTTAAGTTTCTGTATCCAAACCTACATTCTCTATGATGTCACTTAATGCCACCAAAGATATTGATTATACTGGAGCTAGGGAGATTGCTCAGTGGTTAAAGTGTTTACCACAGAAGATGAACATTCACCTTCAGGTTCCCAGAACTCACATAAATGCTGAGCGAGAACAGCAACTGGCCAGCAATCCCAGCACTTACAAGGCAGAAACAAGGAGTTCAAGGGCTGAGATGGCTAGTTAGACTTGTCATATGGCAAGCTTTGGCTTCAATTTAAAGATCATTCCTTAATGAACAGTAAGGAGAATATTCAAGCAAGACAAGCCATATCAGTCTCTGACCTCCACATGCACGTATACACAAATCATACACATGTGCTCATACGAACATAAACATGCATACATGTACATGTACACATTCCACACACACATACATATGCATGCACTTCACACACACACACATGCATGCATTCCACACACTTATACACACGTGAAATATATTGACTGTAGATATTTTCAAGATAGTATCTGATAATTCAAACAACTAAGTTTTCTAGGAATCCAACTGAGCTCACTACTTGTATGGTTTTCAGTCAAATCTTGTCTTCCTTTGCATTTGGTTATTGTTTTTCAACAATAGAACATTTACCATAGAAGACATTTGAAGCATAACTTCCATCTCAGAAATGATTTCAGGTACTTCTAGGTAGCTAGGCCAGAAGCTGATTGTCTTAATCCAAAAGTAATTTGAGGTGATTCAAAGGTTGGCTGCAGTAATTGAAATGGCTGGGAAGTTCCACTTCAATTTCATCCCAAGATGTAGCATATAGAAATTCTAAGCAGGTTTCCTCTTAGGGTGATTCCTCATTGGTTAAACATGAGAATTCTAGTGTTTTGTTATCCTAGCTATCATGATATAATTTAGTGTTATGTTCATCATCTTAGCTATCACTTAAAGTTCCAAATAGTGTAGAACATTTTGAGGCTCAGGCAGGAGGATCAGGAGTTCATGGACAGTCTCAAGCTACATAGTGAATTTAAGGACAAGTTGAAATAAACGAGATCCTATCTCAAAATAAAAATGAACCACAAAATTAGAAAAATGGTAGAATTAGTCAATATTCTGAAATTATCTCTAGTGGAAAAGCAGCAACAAATATCACCTCATTTCTTTTGAATTTTCTTTTCTTCCATACATTGTCCACATAAAGTCTCAATATTTGTAGTAGTTCCATTCTTACTTAAGAAATTCACTCATTGTTGATAGTAAATTCATTCTTTGTACTTGTTGTAGTGCAAGAGTTGGCCTGAAAACTACTACACAGTACTTACAAGTCATCCCATTGAAAATGAGGCCATGTGTGAGTGACATTACAAAAATAGACATCCAGCACCATCAGTCCTATATGATGCCACTTTCTTGATATGCAGCCCACCCTGAAGCCTCAGGATATGTCTCTTCACTCTCCCTCTCCAAAATCCCTTTTATGTGAAGAGAAAAATGTCCAACTTTACTCACACTTCCCTACTAACTGACTTCTCATGAATTATATCTTTATTAGAATTACAGATCTGTCTTCTGAAACATTTTTCTTAAGGACCATAAAGTTTCCTTGTTAGCAAAATTTCTGCAAAGAACTGAAATAAACTTCATGTACTTGAGGGTCTTTGATTTATTATTATTTTATTTCCAAGAGCTTTCTCAAAGAGCATTTTAAATTCAGTGTCAGGATCAAGTATGCCTTTGAAAAATTAACTTTCACACACAGATGAATCATTTGTTCTCATTCTGAAGCAATGTTGCATCTACATAAAATGATCCGAATTGAATTCTACCAGACCATATAACACTAAGCAACAGAACTGAATGGATGCTTTCCTGGAATTTGAAGTGGTACCCTACAGAACAGGGTTGCAACACTTAATGCTCAGAAAAGGCATGATATGAGTCACTTGGAGTTCAGAGAGTTGTTTAAACACTTCAGAGAAGTTATAAATTGTAGTGAAGTGCAGCACAAAAGCAAGCATATAAGAGATTGTCTAAGACATTGATAGTCTCCAATGTCCATCTATTTTAAGGATAAATACAATGCATTGCATATAGAAATCAAAGGCTTTTAGCAAAATACATGCTGATTTCTAAAGATAAGTGTGCCAAACCATCTCCAAAAAATTTATCACCAATGGCTATTATTCTTTTACCTTCATATTTCCAGAAATAGCATAACAGAAATCAGCTACTCTATAAAAAGCAAATTTGCTTTATGCTCATTTAATTTAAAAACAACACCTGAAACTGTGTGCTAAGTGAGGACTCTTCAAAATCAGAAGCTTTCTCACCATTTCTCTTCAACATTGTCCTGAATCCACACACAGGAAACTGAACAAGTAAAAGAATGCTGGGCACAAGAAAGGAAATTCTATTTGCAAATGACCAGAGTTTGCTCATAGAAAATTCTTCAAATGTGTCCAAATATTTAAAATCCATAAGTAATAAGTTCAAAAGGCTTAAGGATGCAATACACACATTGAAATTTCAATTATATTTCTAAATATGAGAAATGAAAATCTGAAAATTAAATTAAGAATGTACTTTCATTTATAGTAACACTAAAATAAATTACTTAGAAATTATTCAATAGGAATGAAGAACTTGATGCTAGATAAATGGCTCTGTGGGTAAGGGGGCTTGCAGCACTAGTGTGCTGCTTGAGTTTGAATCCCCAGCACCACATAAAATGCTAGACGTGGCCATGCACTTCAGTAATATCAATATTGGGGTCAGAGACAGGAGAGTTATGAGAATAACAGGCTGCTAGTTTTAGCTCCATTTTCAGGGAGAGAATGTGTAACAAAGGAATGAGGCAATGAGTGACAGAGCAGGACACACAATGTCCCCATCTTTCCTCCCCATAAATGGACACACAACTGAATTTATACTGCAACACGTATACCACACACATACTGATCACATATCCCTCCCACATACGCATAAGAGCAGAGTATATACACAGAAAACTGCAAAATATTGTTGAAATAAAGTAACAAAAACAAATCTGTACAAAGGCATATATTCGAGAAGGCAGAAGCCTAATTGTTAAATAGCAATATCCTTACATTTATTTGCAGACTTCATCAAATCTTTCAGAAAATTGCAAATTCCTTTTTGGCAGAACTGACTTTCTGATGCTAAAACACATTTGGAAATGCTGAAGACACAAAACAGCCAAACCAATCTGGAAAGATTAAAAAACAAATAAATTTCAAAAGACATATTTTTCTCAGTTTCTAAACATTGTGTAAAGCTACAGTCATCCACATAGCAGCAGTCCTGGGGAGAGGGAGAAATACTGGCCCAGAGAATACAATTCATTGTGGGCTTGACTGTACATCTATACACTCATTCTCTCCTATATGCCCCAAATTATATATATATATATATATATATGTGTGTGTGTGTGTGTGTGTGTGTGTGTGTGTGTGTGTGTAGTGTGTAGCACACTTGATTTTTAAAAGTACATCATTACCTTTTGAACACAGGTCAGTTCCGTGATGAAGAGGTGATTGTTGGCTGGCAGATTGTATTAATTACCTTTTTGTTGCTGTGATAAAACACCATGACCAAAAAAATTTATTAAAGAGTTTATCTTGGCTTTCCATTCCAGAGGGTTAGAGTCCATAAAAACAGGGACAGCATGACAGTAAGTGGCATGGATAGAGGAGGAGGCTGAGAGTGCACATCATGGACTTCAAACCTGCAGCAGGCAGAGAAAGCAAGCTGGAAGTAGTAGGGCCTTTTAATCTCAAAGCTCACCTCTTGTAAATGTTCCTACAGCAATGTCTCACTTCCTAAACCTCTCCCCATAAGCCACCAACTGTGTTCAAACGCTGGACTCTACGGGGAATATTCCAGATCCAAACAATTGCACAGGTGCATATCCTAATCTCAAGGATAGTTATCTTACCTAAAATGAATTAGACCTGCAGAAGCCTCATGTACTCCTACGCATTTGGTAAAAATAGATGACATGCTAGTTAAGTGCAGTCATTTGTGAAATCATATATTTCTGTCTTGATACTATGTGACAATTTTATCTATATTTAATATGCTTAGTGAACTTTTATTTACTATTTTTAAGATATTTATTAACCCTTCTGTTCTTACTTCAGATGACTGTAGAAAATAAAATTAGTAGAGTGCTAGTAAATATATAAAGAAAAATTAACAAAATTTCATCTTAATAGTGCCAGAACAGGAAAATATAATTGATCAGAGAAGGTGATGGAGTTGGGCTATTTTAATACAGTCATGCATACCGTATTCAACCAATGTACTTAATTGAATTCTGCATTACGTGGGATGCAACCTTCCATCCACTCACTGATTGGAATTACACTGTATCATTGTCTGACTAAAGATTGAGAAGGCTGCCTTCAGCTCTCCCACTGAACACTGAATAACAAGGGGAATGAATTATCAGGCCCCAGAAGCCCAGCTTCTGTAATGAATTCCTTTGTTACTCTTCAGAAGTGATCCTTGGAAAATGCAGAATGGGAAACAATACTTTCATTGATAAGAAATGAAGATTGCCCTCTCTTCCTTATGATGAAAATTTATGAGATGCAGCAAGAAGAAAAAGCAAGTCAGTGTATTACAGTGAGAGCAAGTAAGGGCATAACAGAAAAGTTTAGTTTTCCACAAAAAGTTTGGTTTCTGGTCATAATGAGTGAAAGTTCTTTCTGTTCTTGCACTCTGCTGCCAAGTCAGGTCACAATGTCTTTGCATATTTAAGCTGCCATTTATTAACTACTTGGTTTAAACAAAAACTTACCATGTAAGATAATCTGTTAAATAGTTCCCACCAGGCTGTGATTTCATCAATTATTTGTTGCAACATATGAAAGTTATCACAGTCCATCTTTTTGTTTTCTCAGTCAGTAGAGGTCTGCCAGTCAGATATGACTTATCTTCACATTTTGCTTTTGGCCTCATGATGGTATAATCTCATCTCAAGGCTAGATAAGGAGAAGAATCAAATTCCAAGCTCACCTGGGTATTTGGAGTATTCACCATGGCTGTATGAATGAGGAAGAACTCACAGCTCACTGTTCAATAGAGGAAACCCTCAACTCTTAACAAGCACATAGTTCCAGAGGCTTTTGGCATTTCTGTTCTTTCCTCATGAAGCTCACTGTCTTAGTTGCTGAAACGAAATATTTACTATTCAACATTAATCATGGAGGTAAACTTTGCATATTATAATGATTTTATTTAAAGGAAAACCATAGCACTACCCATTCTCAAGGTGAAGGGGGCTGTGAAACATCGTGCTACCCAGAAGGCAGAAACCCCTCAAGCAGTGCGTGTCTGCCCATCACCTTGACCTTTGGGTATTTCTACATTTAAAATGTGCATATCAAATAGATAAAGGTTCAAAATTCTATTCTCATAATGAGACAGGCATGTTCCAGGACTCAGTTTTGCTGCAATAACTTAATGGACATTATGGTGAATGAGCCTGCCTCCATCTTAGGCTTAAAAGCCATCTTATAGTAAAGACAAACTATTTTCATTCTTGTTTGTGAATAAACCTCTGTTTCTCAAGAATTGGGATATGCCCCACCTATAACCTTAACTACAAATGGTTCTGTACTGCGTGTTCCAGGAAATGACTACGATGTTTTTCTTTAAAAAAGTTGTTAAAACCATCTTGCAACCCTACTTTGTTTCAAAAGGTTGTTACAACTACCTCATTATGACCACCTTCCTATGTTCTACTTCTGTAAACTTGCCTACTTTGCCCACCAAATTCCCCACGTGGAAGCCACTTCTCTATAAAAATTTTGCCCACATCCAGTGCTAACCTCTTGAACCCCATTTTAGGGGGAAGCAGCCTAAGAACACTAATAAAAGAGCTTCTTTTAATTAACTCTTTGCTTTAATTAATTTGGCCATGATAATTTTTTATTTAAATTATTTAGTTTTTTTAAATCAGGACCACAGTTTCCCTTTCCTCCTCTTCTCCCATTCCTTCTCTCACCTTTCCTTTGCCCTCCCCCATCCACATCTCCTCATCTCCTCTGTTTCTGTTCAGAAAGGGGCAGGCCTCCCATGGGTATCCACAAAGCATGGCATATCAAGTTTCAGTAAAACTAAGCATGTCCCCCTGTATTTAGGCTGGGCAAGGTAATCCAGTATGAGGAATAGATTCCCAAGAGCCAGCCAAACCATTAGGAACAGCCCCTGTTCCCATTGTTAGGTGTCCCACAAGTAGACCAAACTAAACAACTGTCACATACGTGTAGAAGGCTTAGGTCAGTCCCATGCAGGCTCCCTGATTATTGGTTCCTAATCTGTGATTTCCTGTGAGCCAGGTTAGTTGTCTCTATGGGTTTTCTTGTGATATTCTTGATGCCTCCTACAATCCTTCACCCTCTCTTCCACAGGGTTCCCCAAGCTCAGCCTAATGTTTAACTGTGGATCTCTGTATCTGTTTCCATCAGTTACTGGATGAAGGCTCTCTGATGACAACTGGTGTAGTCACCAATTTGATCACTGTAGATGGCCAGTTCAGGCTAGATATCCACTATTGTTAGGAGTCTTAGCTGGGGTCATCATTGTAGATTTGTGGGAGTTTCCTTTACCAGACTTCTGCCTGACCCAGAAATGCCCCCCCATTTCCAGTCATCTCTTTCTGTACTTCCCCCTCTACCCATCCCCAACTTGATCCTTTAAGTTGCCATCCCCTCCAGTCCCCAGTCCACCAAGGAGATCTCTTCTATTTCAGCTTCCAGGGAGATCCATGGGTCCCCATTTAGGCCTTCCTTGTTACCTAGTCTTTCTGGTTCTAGGTTATCCTTTACTTTACAGCTAATATCCACTTATGAGTGAGTACATATCATATTTGTCATTCTGGGTCTGGGTTACCTAACTCAGAATGTTGTTTTCCTAATTCCACCCATTTGGGCCATGATAATTTGAATCTTTCTCCTCACATCTTTGGGATTAACAATTGCTTCCTTCAGGAACTACTGAAGTCACAGTGAATAATCAGTACTGACATGTCAAAACCTACAAACAAATCCCTCCTGAGCACTTCACAGATATATCCATGGCCCTCACATACCATACAAATGCAACCCCATACAGAAGCCTATGGTGATATTTTCTTTTGTACTAAAATGTTATTTGTATGTTGATAAATAAAGTTGCCTGGGGGTCAGAGCTATTAGCAAGCCATAGGAAAGCAGGGCGGTTGGCGTACGCTTGTAGTCCCAGCACTTGGTAGGCAGAGTTAGGTAAGTCTCTGTGTGTTCAGGGATACAGCCAGCATTGGATACACATGCCTTTAATCTCAATACCAACCATGGAACACCTGGAGGTCTATACAGACAGGCCGTGATGAGGCAGTCATGTGGTTGGGTTTACAACCAATGAGAAGGCAGAACAGAAATTCTATATAAGGACTTTAACACAGGAGGTGCTGCTGGTTCGGAGAGGTAGGACCACCGCAGGAGGAAGGGTAAGGTTTCAGCTCTTAGCTCTGACCTTTTGGCTTTCTTCCTTGCATTGGTTCTGTGTTTTTTATTTAATAAAACGGTTGGTTACATCTACAGAAGCCTGCATAAGAGAACATGGGAAACTTCAATGGAATTAGGTTATATATAAATTGGAGCCTTTGCACACTGGCCATAAATTACTTTTATTTATAAAACTAGTAGGCATAATCTTTGTGCTTTTAGAATGCAAAGGCCAAAATAGAACATTCTTTTTTTCCCCCACTGCAATTATCAGAGGTTGATATGCACCTGTGATATCCTAGGGACAAGCAGAATCATATCTGTCACTTGTACTTGTCTGTAAGGAGGCAGAAGTCTAGAAATTCTCTTAAGTGTTTGGCTCACTTTAAAATAAGTGTCTACTTTTTTTTTTCCTTTCTCCTTGTTAGAATAAAGTATGCATAAAGTCAGAAAGACAACATGGTGACTCAAAACTGGTCTTTATTTGTTTTCTTTTGTCCTGAATTGAAAATACATCTAAGGGTTACTTTCAAATTTGGAAAAAAAAAGTCTTAAAATCTTAGAAAAACATGAAGTCCTTGGGTAGAAAATGAAAGGAATTCTGACTTCAGGGGAGAATATAGGTGGGGTTACAAAAAAAGTGGCCGGGTGATCCATGGGTTATGTCCCTTTAATTCTAACACTATACTAAATTATTAGAACAAGTGAATGTGTGAGGAAGTACTTGGAGATTATGAAGGCAAAAAAAAAAAAAACTTAACAAGTTTAAATATGTAAATTGCAGTTTGGGTCAGATGAATGAAGCAAATAAAGAGGAAGATATTTCCAGAACTGACATGAAAGGAAGAAAATTAAAACATCTTCAAGAAAGAGTAAGCATGGTTTATGGAGGGGAACATTGTGGGATGATAGAAAATGGAGGCAGAACATTGAATGCCAGCATTTGTGTTTACTGTGAAGAAGACATAGCATGGTATTGGATTGTTTTTAATGAAAACATTTTCATGTTCATTTAGGTGAGAAATGACTGCATGCACAAAAGATAAATTTTATAATGAAATTATTTGCCAAAGATTATATGAGTACACATGCACTTGGTATAAGTAACTGTACATTTATGAGTCCTGTCTTTTTAAAATCTGTTTACTGGCACTTCAGTCACCTATTTGGAAAACAAATTCACATACGAAAGATATTTGAGAATGGGCAGAAATATTGAGAATTAATGCAAAGATGATGGAAGTTGTAGGTGCTTTCTACTTTTGATAAATATAGTTTCAATTCAGGAACTAGTTTTCAAAGGGGTAGAAGAGAGATGGAGTAGAGGGTGTCAGGGAGAGAAAAAGACAGAAAGATTAAAAAGAGCATGATGAAATGGAGGATAAGCATGGTCAGGGAGAAGATGAAATCCTTAATATTTCCAGAAATGTATAATGTATAGTTGTATATATAGGTAGACATAGTTGGATAGATTTTTAATGAACAGCCTTCACCTTCTCCTAAAATTAGAAGTAATAAGATTTCCATTTTCAAATATCATACAATACACATATGATTCTCTAGATGACATTCTGATTGTAATTTTCCAAAGAAAATGTACCCTTTCTTCTCAAATGACCATTATCTACCTTTGTTAAAGACAAATGAAGAAAAAAATGAAAGAAAGAGAGAAAGAAAGAAACAAAGGAAGGAAAAAAGGGAGGCGATCAAGTGATCATAACTGATCATAGCACACTCATTTACCTATAGTAAATTTAACTTACTACCAAGCTAAGACAAAATCCCATTCAGAGCAATGGGGGCTTCTCTAGACTAATCTTGAACTTAGGTATCAGTTATTCATATCTTGCAAATGTTCATAAAAACGTTTTTTAATGATTGTATACCCCAGTAAAAAGTAGTCAGAGAAACGGTTTTTCTTCCATACTCAAATGTGTGTAAGTGTTTGAGTGTGTGTATGTGCATTCATGCACATCAGTGAACAGGAAAGAACTTTAAGTGAAAAGAAATCTATTTTGTCTGTTTTTGCAGATATAACTTAAAGCTCATTGATAAGATAAAAACCTATTTCATTCCACCCATGAACTCACTCAATGGATTATGAATTGGTTAGTAGACCGCTAAAATGGATGGTTTTGAGACAAAAATGCTGCCAATGAAATGGTTTGAAACTAGTGAAATCAAACATTTTCTGTAGACTTCCCATTGCCCTTAGAAACCATCCTAAAAATGAGCAATACATTCTTTTCTAAGACATCTAAAGCCATTTAGGTCATAAACTCTGTCAGAATTGCAAAGACTTAAGAATAAAACTCAAAATATATTTGCACTGTAGTCCCTAAAATAAATGGCAATGGATTTTCAGAGTATACATGCTTGTTCTTCCATTTTCTCCCATACATGTTTTCCAAACTCAAATAGATAATTTTGGTAATGCAATATTTAAAATAAATACAAAGATATAGAATGTAGAATAACAAACATATAACCAGCATCCAACATTCCTAACATGTGTCCAGTATCATATAAATTTCTGTTACTCCTTTCTTCTTCTCAAATAGACTCTTGTCCTTCTCTTACCAAATTGATCATTTTGAAGTAAATCCTAATTTCTCTGGAACTATTCCAATATGTAATTCGTTAAGAACCTTAATGCTATAATCAACCCTAAAGTAATTTCAAATATCCCAGCATTGGCACCTACTTGTATAATCCTTATGAAATTATTAGTTTCTTTTTAAAAATATATTTTTTTAAATTTGAGTCACAATTCATAGTTGTACTACAAATGTAACTTAAATATTTTACTGTCTTTCATGAAACCTTTTTCTAAATAAAATACATTTGAGAGGACTAGTTAATTGATTCAGTTGGCAAATTGTTGATCAAGCAAGCCTGACAATCTGAGTTTGATTTCTCCAACCCACATAGAGGTAGAAGCAAAAAAAACAACTCCTTTAAGTTGTCCTCTGGCCTCCACAAATGTGTCAAACTATAAACTCAAATAACAATAACAAATTAAAATTAAAAACCAATGTAGTATTTTTGAACAGTTTTAAATGTTTAGAAAACTACACAATTGTTTTTCACATATGTCAAACCCAGATTATTCTGTTACTAGCATCATGTATTACTGTGGTATATATTTTTATATTAATAAGCCAATCTTGATAATATTAAAGAGGCTGGATTCCATATGGTTTATTTCCTTATAGATTTTACAAAGCCATTACCTGCCTCAGGAATCTGTATAAAGTGTCTTTGTATATTTAGTCAAGTCTCCTATGTCACTCATGGTTATGACAAGTTCACAGATTTTTGTAGTCTGAGTTTTCCTGTCTCAATCACCTGGCCCAAAATAACCAATCTGAGGCTTATATTAATTATAAATGCTTGGCTGATAGCTCAGGCTTGTTACTACCTAACTCTTACATTTAAATCAATCCATATTTCTTATCTATGGTTTGCACATGACTCATGGCTTATTATCTCATTTTCTACAAATCCTGCTTCCTCTGTGGCTGGTTGGTGTCTCCGCTGATTCCTTCCTTCCTCCTCCCAGCCTTCTCAGTTTGGCTGTCCCGCCTATACATTTTGCCTAGCTACTGGCCAATCAGCATTCCATTAAACCAATTTAAGCGACAAATCTCCATAGCGTACAAAAGGGAGTACTCTACAGCAGACTTTTCTTGTTATTAATGCTTTCACAGTTGTGATGGCACCTGGTTAAGTTGTTTACAGAACTATCCTCTATAGGACTGATTGCTTTTCAATTGAAGGCATCTGATTATTAATTTTGTCAGGTAGAAACACAGAGTAGTGATGCAAGATGTTAATTTCATCCCACCATATCAAATGCACACACAATGTGCATGGATAGTTAGTTCTAATATTGATCTTGGCCTTGATTAGCTTGCCAAGGCTGTGCTTGTCATCTTTCTCCATGACAAAACAACCCTCTGTGTGTGTTCATCTTTTTTTTGAGATTATCTAAAAGGAAATCACTAATTGTAATTAAAACTTGAGTTGGAATTTATCTGAAAAAATACACAATAATTATCTTAAGGAAATTCTGTGACATAAGAGAATGTAGACACATAACATAAAACAATTCAGGAAGATAACTCATAATCTGAATGGCAAATTCAACCAGGAAATAATTATTGTGAAAAAACAATATATAAATCCAGGAGCTGAGGAATAAAACTAATGTCAAAAAATTAAATTGAGATTCCCCCATAGCAGAAAAGGTCAAGTTGAAGAAAGAACCAATTAACTTGAAGCTAAATCTTATAAAAATGACCCAATCACAGAAAAAAAAAGAGTAGATATTATCGTGACTTATGAAACTCAGATAGGTAAAACCCAGGTAGGTACCCAGTCATTCGCATTATGACATTTTAATAAAGAGAGGAAGCAGGAGAGAGCACAGAACAATTGTACATAATAGAGTACTTGCTAAAACTTTCTTAAGTCTTTGGAGAATAACCAGCATTCAGATCCATGACATAAATCCCCAAATAGATTTAACAGGCATGGATTCCTCACCTCAACATATAATAGATTCAAATAGTCACAAAGAATTTTGAAAGTGCCAAAGAGCTTGGTATAGTGGTTCATGTCTGTTATCCCAGGTCTTGGAAGATGGACGCATGAAGATAATCCATGAGTTTCATGTCACCCTGGGCTATGCAATGAGTTCCATGAAGGCCTTATCTTCAGTCTGAGACTAGACCTTAGATTTTTGCTATCACATCTACTGGCCATCTCATAGAGATTCCCCCATGTGTAACAGTGCCATTTTTTCATTGAGACTTGCCCAGTAATTGAGTAAAACCAAAACTTATTATAAG